>JAVTVY010010920.1:0-24029 GCA_036873755.1 Hanleya hanleyi | reverse complement strand
AACTGTATTGTCTATATGTATCTGTTATGGATGTGAATAAAAAAATATATATATTCCACCAAAACCTCAGCGCAAAATTTTTCCCATTAGTTAACTACGTATAATCCAGTCAATATGTGAAAAAATTGTGCCTTGTTCATAAAAGCATGAACTTTGTCATAGAGATACATCGTGGCCTGGGGAGCATTTCTAGATACGGAGCCACCTCAAACTTTTCCTATGTAGGTCACAGCGGCCATATTTCAAAATGGCCGCCAGAAGCCCATATTATCATCCAGAATCCTGCACTGTGTTATCTGTTTGGTTATATTTTTGTTTGTCATTTGTCAGAATATTGATAGAAAATCTCATATCAATGTAAGACAAGTCATATGGCCAAGACGGTCATCTTGGATTTCAAGATGGCCGCCATCCGACGCCGATTTCAGTCTATAATTTATTATCCGCGCACCATTTACATTATTTCTGTTGATACACTGTTATTTTAGGGGTATGGCACGACAAATATTTCACAATATCTGTGGTGTAATACCGACCACCTTGGATTTCCAAGATGGTCGCCATCTGAGCCTTATTTTATTTCATATCTATATATCTATTCCAATGACCACTCGCAAACTTCGACGTTAAGATGTCTTCACTATAGAATTGTGTATTCCCGAGAGAGAATTATCGACCATCTTGGTTTTCGAATTGGCGACCACAGAAAAACGTTTTTTCAAAATCTTATTGGCCAACCAAGTTATAATCTTGATAATCAAACTTTCCATAAACACAAGTCTCTCATCTTAACCTACATCACCTGCTCGTATCCGATTATCCTCATAACATCGACAGTCCCGATCCACATAATTACTAAGTCGTAAATTTGTCGTAGAGGCCCCATACGTACTCGATAGCCTTCAATAATCTTCAAGTTGATGACAGTTCTCATCAGTGATAGGCGTCTATGGCTTCAGTACTATCACTATATATGATAATAGATAATATTGTGAATACATACATGTAATATACAGTCTCTCCTCTTGATACAATATTACAAATTGCGTCTAGCAGTTCATTTGTACCGTTTTGAAGGTACGGCTATATACCTGACCATATCATGAGAATAGATCTTAGAATCGGGGGAAATAAAAACGCATGGTCGAATTGAACTAACCGTATTAGAGAAAAGGCAAAATACACTTCTCATGTTAAATCTTGTCCCCCGGAATCCCAAAACTGCTACTGTGAACTCACATCACTTGACATAACAGAGATACCAGAGGGCAAACTATAATTATATTCCTACATTGTGAAATACCCTGCCAGAAAATACTGGCTTGGGTTTTCTGGCAGGGTGTTTCACAATGTAGGAATATAATTATATTATAATTTATCCCTGAAGATGACTGAAATTATTAGAGGGCATACGATGGAATGGTTGAATGCTTCGAAGCATATCTCCTTATAGTTTACCTAACACACTAATGCAACGACGTTATACGGTACTTCAAATGCGAAAAGTTGAATGCTACATGTAATTCGACTTGAGATATCATCAAAGCATATAGCGGGAAAATGTTTAATGAAGCGGACAAGATGATTTTCATGTCATGTCAAACTCGATGGAAATTTGCAAAACATGTTTAAACGACCCTTGAGACCCGGATTAATTTATAATACGAAACGTAATGCCAGTGACTTGCCTGCTATTTCATTTTAAAAGATTAACGTTATTAATAGCCAAACACAAGAAACCTTGACAACTTAGCTACATTTTGTAGTAATGGTTTGCGAGGTGATTGAATTCGTCACATAAGCGCAGTATCTTGTACCCGCCCAGTTTACTTCACTACTATTAAACGAAGACATACGGCTAGATATAGATATATAGACATAGATATAAAATAATACATTTATACAAGGAATAACGTATACTTTATATGCTTTTAGACACATTTCGCTTAAAACATAGACGTCGACCTTGATGAGAAAGTGCATAACCTGGAATATTCCAAACATAGCAATTTTTTTTTAACAGTGGTCCCTCGAGAGAAATTTTCAAGTTGAGGAGAGTATGTTTTTATGTGGTGTACGTAGCGAACAAATCTTGGAAGTCAAAATATTAAACCGCCAGATTACTGGATTGAGTTTGTGGCCCTATAAACTCTTTCCCCTTCCCCAAAACTGAAACCACTAAGTTGAAACCACTTGTGGGGCATCTCTATAACGACATTCCCTTACTGGGATAAAATTAAATGGACAAGTAGATGGGCAAGATCATGTTGTATTCAAATCGACATGGGCATCGACAGCTGATTCCGTGCGCCATGAATGAGATATTTGCAATTGAAAATAAACCAT
Organism: Hanleya hanleyi; assembly: GCA_036873755.1. NCBI lineage: Eukaryota > Metazoa > Mollusca > Polyplacophora > Lepidopleurida > Hanleyidae > Hanleya > Hanleya hanleyi. Next base: position 21,683 of record JAVTVY010010920.1, on the reverse strand, counting down.
GCTTTGTTCATATCTGTATGAAATGTTCTTGAAGTAGTGCTTATCTTGGCATCCGAGATTTTTCAATCCGGTAGCACATCCAGACAAGATTACGTCAGCTGAGCAACCAAGGTAAATCTGTTCGCATTCGCAGGGAGATGTAACCCTTACTATTTAACTGTGGAAATGTTTAGTCCTCTCGTGTAAGAGGCGGCGATTATACTCAGAGTTAAATAACAAGTCAAGAACAACCGTGCCTCATGGCGGCCATCTTGGTTGTTACAGCCTATATTAATCTAGTACAAAATGACTCCATATATCATTGCTTTCCCAACGCCATGTCTAAGTACGTGTGAGCTTTGGTGCTTTGTGAGAAAAGTAATCCTACGAAAAATTAACATTATCTGGTTAACTATGTCTGCCTAATTTCCTTGTTATTACCAATATTATTATTTTCATTCCTTTATTAATTAAATATTACTGTACTGTGATATTGTACAACGATTGTGCTTTCAAATATCAGGTGCAACGCAGCAGTGTTGGCAAATAACGCAAACCTGTATACCACGCAAACCACCCATAGGTGTGCCAAACGGCTAAACATTAAATCCTGGTGTCCATTTTGGAAAATCTTTTGAACAATTTCACATATCTGGTTGGCTATTTTTGCTTATTATTTTCATCGATATTGTTATTTTCATTCCTTAGTTAATTAAATATTACTGTCTCCTAATAATGTTGCGCTGTAAAACCATGCTGCTTTCAAAATCAAAGTGTAACGCAGTTGGCTGGCTAATTAACACAAAGCTACGCGTGTCCAAAGTGTCCGAGATTCGGGACGCCATTTTGGAATGATGGCAGCCATTTTGGAAATCCGAGATGGTTGTTATTTCACCATTTCCATTTTGAAATAATCGTCGTACCGAAACACTAAGATATCAGAGTATGGACAGAAATTATGTTGATTTTTATGTGGCTATTGAAATATTGACTGAAATAGACTTCAGATGGCGGCCATCTTGAAATTCAAGATGGTCGATTCGTCCATATGACCATTTTCATTTGTCTAATTGTGATATGACAGTTTTCCATCAATATTCTGACAACTCACCCAAAGAATAAGTCCCAAAAAGACGAAACAGTGCAGTATTTCAGATGCTAGTGTGGGATCCTGGCGGCCATTTATAAAATGGCCGCTGTGACCTACATAGGAAAAGTTCGCGATGGCTCCATATCTAGGAATGCTCCTCAGGCCTCGATGTACACCTGTGCCAAATTTCATGCTTTTATCAGAAAAGGCACAATTCGATGAAAAATCTGCACATATTGACTGGACTAGTATTCCTTATATGAGAGAACAACAGTCAACCCTACTAGCTCACATTTTTACCCCTCGGCGATTTTAGTCTCATGGTTTTGCCGTTGCGATGTACGTCCGTCCGTACATGTACGTCCGTCCGTTCGTTACAGCATTCTAGGCAAAACCCCTTGAGATACAACCACCAAATTTTGAACACTTATTTATCTAGTGCTAAGTCAGACGCCTATCGAAAGTGGCTCCCCTCGGCCCATACTTTACAGAGTTATGCCCCTTTACAGATATATTAATTTCTATGTCTGTCCTATATGCTTGAATGTAACCAACTATATATGCAGAACTGTGTTCGATATAGCTACTATAATTTGGAATTATTATTGTTGTATTCTAGAGGCCAACAAAAAATTACTCGCCTCGGCCCTTATTTTATGCCCATTTTTGGGTGCAGTTATCTCGGATTTTTTTTATATATGCTTGAATGTAACCAGTTATATATATTAACTGTGTTTGGTACAGCTACCAGATTATGAGGAAACTTGTTATTTCTTACTATTCTTTGAAAATAAAGGCGCCAAGAATATGGAATAGTTTGTTCTCTCTACTTAAAGAAATCTGCTCAATATCTCTCTTTAAATCAAAGCTGAAAGTACATCTGATAGAGAAATAACGTTATAACTGATTTTATTTTATGCTGGCAAGACTTGCATGCACGTAGTATTATTGTCGAGAATGTTCATGTGCTTGATTTGTTCGTGTATTGTTTGTGTATGTTTTATTCTATTGTTCACTCATTTTCATCTCGATTACCGTCTCGTTGCATGCATAGTCCAACCAGCGTGTATGCTATCGACAGGAGATGCACGCGGATTGATTAATTTATACAATATTTATTAAATGTTCGCCAATACTAATGAAACTATTCTTGGGGTTATATAGGAATAAAACAAGCCCCATGGGGTTTTAATCCCGCCTATACATATTTATTCATATCGGCTAACCTATTTTGAATATTGTTGGTTACTATCGCCGAACTGTATAATCTTTTTTATTATATTGGTGAATAAATGAAATGAAATTAACTAGAAACCTATACCAGTTGACTGACCGTGACCTATTTTTTCAATGTCATGTACTGTTTATTATGATATAACCTGAGAAATGTAGCTAGGCTTCCCAAATTGATACACTCTATACATCTGGTGATGGTCCAGAAGTGTATTAAAGTAAGTTGAATAACCTATTCTATTCAGATTCTATTTAGTATGATAATGTCATGAAAGATTATATCTATATTGTCCAAATTTATACCACCTATGCAAATAATGATGAACCCGAAGTCTAGTGAGTATGACTGACCTTGACATATTTCTAAAGGTTAAATTATATACGTTAAGTCTAAGATCTCCGAATTCATATGCCACATGCAATTAAGTTACATGTATAATAGACCCCTCCCATCGTGTTCTACAGCCCGAGACGAGAAAAACAAGACCAAACAACCCATACCGCAATGAGCATGTGCGAATTGCCCAGTATGGACCTATCCACTGAGCCAGAATGGGCCTATGGGCCTTTCCAGACCTCCGTGAACTTTTCGAAAAATTTCACCGCTTAGGTCCGAGACCGTTTCCGTCGTGTTTTTCGTAGTGAGACGTGAAAAACAAGACCCCACAACCCACAGTAAAATAAATTTAAAAAAAATGAAAAAAAAATGACCACCCCATACCCCACACAGGCATTTTCCCGTATAGATGCAAATGCGAGAATCAGGCCCCTATTGTAGAGGTAAAGTCCGTGTTTCGCTTTTTATATTTTTGGGGACAAATCCTCAATTTACATACACCCACCAATGACTTGATAGGCAGGCCCCGATAAGCCGGGGGACCGATATTAGCCCTTTTGGACATGGTTGATAGGAGTTTTCCCCTATTGTAGGGGTACAATCCGTGTTCCGCTTTTTATATTTTCGGGGTCAAATCCTCATTTTACATACACTCACCCATGACTTGATCGCCCTGGAAGAGCGCTTCATTTTGACACCTCACTCGACCCAATCGGTCCACTAGGGGCCCCTCTCGCCTGCAAAATGTCCCGAAGATTGCCGGATAATTTCCCCCGGCTTCCCACGTAATTGAGACTACTTTCTGTCCGCAGAGGCTCCTCCCCACGATCGCATCACCGCCGGACCGCATCACCGCGGAGGAATACGAAACCGGAAGTGACGTCACACACTTGCGCAACGTCACCATGGCAACCACACTTGCGCAGAACACCTGCACACACAGACCTGCGCTCTTCTGGGTTTTTTTCTGCGCATGCGCAGTGAACCAAACTTACGTCAATCTGTCTTTTATATACTACTGACATATTTTCTGAAGGTCAAGTTCTAAACACTGAGTCTAAGATCTTCGAATTCATGTTCGACTTGCAATTAAATGAGAACAGATGAGAAACATGTTGAAGATGTTTGACCGTGATCTATTTTCCAAGAGCAAATTACTTCTTTGCGTTACGAAGGGCCATAGAAGAGTATATATAGATCTAGGAATTCAGTTATGCTCCACCCGAACCTCAGAGCAATATTTTCCCGTCAAAGCTGACTTGACCCAACATCGTTTTTATTTGTTTTTTGAGACAACTACAAAAGAGTCAAAGTTGACCCAAAAACCCAAGGGGTTGTTTTGGTACCCATCGGACAATTCCTCCCCCCCCTCCCGCCAAAGTCATGCATTCATTCTATCACTGGTGGACTGTCAAAGTCTCAGGAATAATTGGCAGCCTAGTTTCTGCTACCTAAAATCTATATTATCAGGTTAGCTCGCATAGAAATAGGCTCAATAGGCTCTAGTTTTCTTTGTGCACAACAAGTACAATCTAGGTAAACCAAGATACAGTGTATCAGGGAAATACCGCCTAGAGGTGACGCTATAAAACTTCGTGCGACCGTTTCAACTATATTCTACGAGATTCCGTAATTTCACCGATACGAATAACTTTTCACCGGTCGTTCTGTTGACATTTTCTTCCGCCTGAAAAGCGGACTTCAGGCGGACTTTTCGGCTGAAAAAAAATCCCTTGAAGATTTCGTTTACCACGCACAATGTCTAGGCACGATACCTTATTTGGATACCATTCCTGTGTTCTGTTTACTTTTAAGGTCCACGTGCTCCTGTGCGAAAAACAGGGGCGGCATTTAAAGTCATTTTGCCCAGCTAGCCATCTGCTTAGCTTAACAGATGTAGTTTGAAATTCGCACGGGATTTATATAGCTCTGAAATCAGACATAACTGGCCGCGATTTATGTCTGAGTTTAGGCTACAGAGATTGCAAAAGAGTGCCGGTAGGCCTACTGAACATATAAAATATAGCCTACTTCTCTTCTAAAACACCAAGTAGCTGAGTCCTTCCTGCATCACAGCAAAATGCAAATAGTGCCAACTCATGTCAGTATCTTCCGATCACGTTTAACTTGGCAAACATGGCTGAAGTACAACAAATGGTCCAATGCGCATGTGCCGATTCTAAGCGTAAATAAAAGGCACAATTTACGATATTTCGTCAGAAAGGCATCATCCGCTGCGAGGTTACAACACGCGAAGCACATGGACGATGAACAAGTGTTTTTAGGCCCAACCCTCACCATTGGATGACGTGTTTCAGAAACCTGCCATTGAAACATTTAGGTACAAACTGAAGATTATCCTGACTATCCGAAGCAAACTATAGCGACATTTGACCAACAACCACCAGTCATGAAACACGCGGTTAACCCTCTGAGCGCAACATAGTTATACTTCATAATGCAGGTCTGTTTATTCCGTACCTCTGTATCAGGCCGTGCAGGTAGATTAGAGTTGTACAGTTATTACTGGAACTGTTAGTTTAAAATAACAGCCAGTGAACGGACGGCATTTTGGGGCGATGCGCAACCTTCATAGGATCTCGATAAATTTCGCCGAAGGCCGGGTTCATACGGAGAAAAGCTGGAGGAAAAACACTTTGAAGTCTCGGGGCGCACCTGAGTCCTCAAGTACAAATCAGGTGAATTCAAAACTTTCATAGAGAATGAAACATACGACACATTACCTGGCGCCTAATCCGCTCAAATATGAGCTATACATGGCCGTCCTCGTCACTGTGTAGTAGTATGAGACAAGTATGAGGCGCCGTTTGTGACAATATTGTCAACGACAAAAATATAGAGTTAAAACCAAGATATAATGTCGCCGTTTGTGACAATATTGTCAACGACAAATATATAGAGTTAAAACCAAAATATAAAGTCGCCGTTTGTGGCAATATTGTCAACGACAAATATATAGAGGTAAAACCAAAATATAATGTCGCCGTTTGTGACAATATTGTCAAACACAAATATATAGTTAAAACCTTTGTAAATATATATAAAACGATATAAATAGGGCCTATATATAAAGTTATTTTTTTTAAATTTTTATAAATATTTTTTGAACATAAATAACGATAGGAAGTTAAGACGTTAAATTTAACGTAAATATAAAGTACACGAACTTGTAAAGTGTACATGTAAACCGGATATGCCCAAAGGAAGCTGCGCAATCGATGTGCGCGCGAGTAATACTGGTTAATCAAAACTGCAACTGGGTTCTGAAGCGAAACTATGACAGCGGTGAAAGCCACTCGCATGTCACAGATGTGTCGAATCAAACAATAAGATCACGTACCTGAACATATATCAGTTCACTGCCATAGTGATTTAGTAAAGGCCTATTCCAATTTTCAACAATTACTGTTATCATTTACAATCGTACTTCAGAGTTATCACATCAATTAGATATAAATACATCTACTTATAAATCACCATAAGGTATCCTAGCCTGCAGCCAATATCACGGCCTGCCCCTTTGATGTTCAATCTGCGATTCCGTCGGCCAAGTCGCTGGTTGCTATTTGCTGCATAGAAACATCAACAGAAGTTGCAATAAAACATGCGCAGTAGTTCTACGTGAAAATAACGATGTATTAATTATGCGCAACACAAATATTAGGCAATTTGAAATCATACTGAATATGAGCATATTTCATTGACTAGAATATGACCATTCATAGCCTAGTTATAGGATTTGGAATTATATTGTCGTTTTGTATCATTTATCGTTTTTCGATAATTTCCGCATTTCCAAACAAGACAAAAATTAGCAGGGAATTTGGTATAAGTACAGCGAATGTGGAAATTAATGGCTCATGAGGAACCGGTTGCACAATGCTTGTATCATCAAACGTACCGTTCTCAAATTATGAAAGAACAATGGCACCTACTGTGGGAACCACCAGTGTGGATTGTACTGTTGCGTTCACCGTTCCTCGTTTTCATTAACGAGATCATTTATTATAGCATGATACGCTTACTTGATCTCAAACTTTTTAGGTTTTAAGTTAGTATAACGTAATTTGAATAAAATGAACTGTTGATATTCGTAAGCGGTAATTACTGGGTTCAATCCCTGGCCGGGTCATACCAAAGACTTGAAAAATGGAACTTGTTGCTTCCTCGCTCACGCTCAGTATTGAGAGGATAGAACAAGGACTGGTTCGCTCGGTGTCAGTATAACGTGACTGAGTGGGGTGTCATGTCTGCCTACGGCATGATATTTCGGTGGGACAGCAGTATAAAATGTCAACATTAGATCTGCTCTGTTACAAGTAGGTATACCCCCGCCCCTTCCACTCCCCTCCCCTTCCCTTCCCCGTCGTGATATAGCTGAAAAAATGTTGAAAGCGACGTTAAACCCTATTCACTCACTCGTCACCGTATATAATAGGGTTAACACCGATGCCCATCAAGAACCCATCGGGCCAGAAGTGCTCTTCAATACACACGTATTGAAGATCAATTAGCGATTAGCACGCAGGGGTAAAACGGCTTCGACTGATTCCTCAGTTACTAGTAACAGCTTCGAGGCAGCGCAAAAGTGAAACAAGCGCTGGATGAGCGCAAAGACCTCCGTCGAGGCAACAGGGTCCGTAGCGTAATACATCACTGAATAACATACGGCCGGATGCCAAGCTCAATTTTGCATTTGTTGGACGTTAGCTTCATCAATGGTAATTAATCTGGGATTGAGGGTTCCTCACTAGCATGTCCAGACAGGGATGTGAAAGTCACATTCCCAGCAAATAATTTTTGTTTGATTTGACGTGCTTGAAATATTGGGGTATGGAATAGAGTATATTGATGGAAAACCTGGAAGCCCCATCCCACCCCCACCTCCCCCTGAGAGGATCCCCTCACCCAAATCGACACGTTAGCGGCAGAAATGAGACACCGTGTGCCTAGTTGTACCAACTTGCTTGTGATTTTGTGCTATAGGCCCAACACATCAACACTTCATATTTTGTATGTGTACAGTATAGCATCATCACTGATGAGAGAATGCTCTTCAAAACACACCTGATTTTACCGACACTTCGTTCTGATCTGTCTCAACATCATATGATGAGGATTCAATGCGCTCGGTATAATTTTGTATACTGGTGTTACAGGTCACCTTCGCCTTCACCTTACTGTATCAATGACCATGGACTTGTACATGTATCACATTCACATTGAATGGTGATGACTGATGAGAATATTGCCCCTATGGAACAAATGACTGAATTCCACGCAGCAAATAAAAAGTTCATGTTAATCATAAACAACATACAATTAGTAATACTATCAAATAATTATGTTTATACCTTGTCCACATCAATATATTACAGGTAATATCATGACTGAATCATGGTAACATATGGGTATTTTTGTCTACAATAAACTGAAGAAGACCCATGCTGTTTATTATATTATGTTTTGAAACTTCACTTGCTAATCTCGATTATATTGCTTATTGTGAAAATAAATGAAGTTATGAAATCTAGTATGATTGTTCATTGATCTCAAATTAGAAATATCTTCAGCAGCTAAAGTTAAGTCAATCATAACAATATATAACGCCATGGTATTGTTGTAATATTACCCAGGTATTGATCTTTGAATAAGAATGTAATGAGATACATATACCTGTTCTTTGTGTTATCATGTATGCAGTTCATTCTGTATGTATTTTATACATGTACATGTAGCAGAATTGGAATTAAAATTTGAAATGAAGTCTGTTTCTAGAAGCTAAATCATTTTAGACACACATTCAAGTCCTTACCTGGTCAAGGGAGATAATTTTCACTTTTGATGATGTTTGTGAAGCATGCAGCAGGACTTCAACTTCCAAGGATATTATCCACACAGTCCCATTCTACATGATATTTTTGCCATAGCACCGATAAACTAGGTCCCTTCATTTATGTGTTCTAGATCCAGGAGCTATTGGGAGCTGCAGGCTTTGTAAAAGTTAGATCCAATTATTCTCAGTGAAGCAATGAAATCCGGCATGGTTGTTTTAAGTTAGAATTTGGCATCCTTGGAAATGTCTGACCGATTCACACATGTATCACTCGGCAGGTGGTCATTACATGTGTAATGTTTATTTCCTTAGGAATCAACTGATATCCAATGGGGTGGAGGGCGAGCAAATCACTGGCTCTGAACTAGGTCATCAGTTAGTGTGTCCTCGAATAGGAACGATCGATACCCATATGAGCGTGGGTGAGATGGGAAAGCATGTTTACGCCGTTTGCTCTTTGTGATACAACTCCAGCCATAAAGTTAGAAAATGTCATATGTATCTTTTAAAATTATTTCCTCGAATGAAACATAACAATCTACATCGAAGAGATGAATCAAATGATTTGAAACTTAATTTCATTGTGTAACAGTGAGAAGAAAATTAATTGTATAAACATTCCAAGCCTCATTGAACACAAGCCGCACCATATTTGATATGAATATAACGCGCGTACATTAGCTCGCTTGGACGTCGCTTAGTTAAATATGGACAGACACGCAAAAATCTCAAAATTTTCAAAAGCCACAAAAATGCCCTCAGCTTGTACAGAGTAAGTAAAAATACTTATGTACAACTTGATGTTTAGAAATGACTGTGTTGAGCGGTTCTATTCCCAACTTCTCTTTTATTCTATGTCATAGAGGACAGGGTTTGGTAGATAATTAAAAACTGTATTAACTCGGCTTCACATTTTAGAGAATGACTTTAATTGAGCCTAAGATGAAAGAGAAATACACTTATAAAAAAATCTATTTAAAAAATATCTGTATATATGTTTGTATTAATTTCCATAATTTATTGAAAAAAACTATACGTAGACTTCGACCACCGAATATAACACAGGCCAGGCAACTGTGAGAACCAGTGAAAGATACCCATCGAGATGAGCGGATTTGCAGATAAACAACAACAACAAAATTGCACTTTGTGCCTCACGAGGCCCTTCTCCATAGAGTGCATGCCAGTTATTTTTCTAGACTACAACAACAACAGTTTTTGCCTGTATCACAGTCCGAGCTTCCGATTACCCTTCAACCTTACCCAGACGACGGATAATTTTTGACAGATTGTCTGGCTAGGTTGTTGATCGGATTCACAGATAACGATTGAAGCATGGGAAGATATATTTTTCCAGTCGCTATCTCCCCCCCCCCCCAACTCAAAAAAAAAAAGAAAAGAAAAAGCCGGGAGAGTTCTTCGGAGTTTTACGTTTTTGACCTCTGACTTTGAATTTGACTTCTCACTTCCGACTCGCATCCTGGTGAATGACACTCGTCCTTTATCTTTTTGCCGATTCAGAGATTCTCGTCGAAGTTTCCAATTATACTATCCGGAATGCGAGTTTTTCTTTCGTGAAAATTTACTTTTTATGAAAGCGCAGGTTTGTCTTCGTCGCATGCCGGCCGCAAAATGGTACATCTTCAGAAAATTTATGACCTAGGCCTATCCCAAAGTTCACAAGATCATTATTGTTTAGCATCATCAGATAAACAAGACTAGTACGATCAGACAACATGCAGGCGAAAATACTGTATAATTGACGTAATTCGTTGTTTTCCGCGTTTCAATGGTTGATCTTCAATGCAGAATCTAGGTCAACTAAATTTATAATGTCTGCTGCTTCAAACGAGTAGGCCTACAAGTACGTTCAGTTTTATTTTTTTAACAACAAAACTTGCATAATGTTAGCAACAAAAGTACATATCATAGGGCGTATGAACAGTACTATGTATTGAATGAAGAACAGAAATGCTGCAAATCCCCTGACCTGATCATGTACATGTCACGCGAAGAACCTTGGAATAGGTCATAAATTTTCCGAAGATGTACCGTCTTGCATACCGGCCATCTGTACCAGCGCGAAGCTATAAGTACAGGCGCGAATTTAGTACCCTCGAATTAAGAGACCCGGTGGAAGCGCTGCAAAGGATACACACCTTTTGTGACGTAAGCATTCAATTGTGTCCAGGAACTTTTCAAAATTTCGTCGGGAACCATAGCAATCCCTATTGGAAATCACACGAGTCGTGGGTTCCCCATATGACAATTATTTGGCGGGAGATTTCACGTTGCGCTCCTAGACCTCCGTCTGATCGACGGAGGTAAAAAGGCCAATGTAGTGTTCCTCATGAGCCATTAGTTTCCCATTCGCTGTACTTATACCAAATTCCCTGCTAATTTTTGTCTTGTTTGGAAATGCGGAAATTATCGAAAAACGATAAAATATACAAAACGACAATATAATTCCAAATCCTATAACTAGGCTATGAATGGTCATATTCTAGTCAATGAAATATGCTCATATTCAGTATGATTTCAAATTGCCTAATATTTGTGTTGCGCATAATTAATACATCGTTATTTTCACGTAGAACTACTGCGCATGTTTTATTTCAACTTCTGTTGATGTTTCTATGCAGCAAATAGCAACCAGCGACTTGGCCGACGGAATCGCAGATTGAACATCAAAGGGGCAGGCCGTGATATTGGCTGCAGGCTAGGATACCTTATGGTGATTTATAAGTAGATGTATTTATATCTAATTGATGTGATAACTCTGAAGTACGATTGTAAATGATAACAGTAATTGTTGAAAATTGGAATAGGCCTTTACTAAATCACTATGGCAGTGAACTGATATATGTTCAGGTACGTGATCTTATTGTTTGATTCGACACATCTGTGACATGCGAGTGGCTTTCACCGCTGTCATAGTTTCGCTTCAGAACCCAGTTGCAGTTTTGATTAACCAGTATTACTCGCGCGCACATCGATTGCGCAGCTTCCTTTGGGCATATCCGGCTTACATGTACACTTTACAAGTTCGTGTACTTTATATTTACGTTAAATTTAACGTCTTAACTTCCTATCGTTATTTATGTTCAAAAAATATTTATAAAAATAAAAAAAAATTTTTTTATATATAGGCCCATTTATGTCGTTTTATATATATTTACAAAGGTTTTAACAATATATTTGTGTTTGACAATATTGTCACAAACGGCGACTTTATATTTTGGTTTCACCTCTATATATTTGTCGTTGACAATATTGTCACAAACGGCGACTTTATATTTTGGTTTTAACTCTATATATTTGTCGTTGACAATATTGTCACAAACGGCGCCTCATAGACAAGCGATATGGCTCGTGGGAGCAAACGTGTAACTGGGTAATATTATCAGATGACCGCTGCGTGAATATGTGCGTTTGTTCCACTAGGAAGAATAGAAAAGAATAAAATAGAATGGGTAGTGATATGATATTAGAATAGGCACGCTGTGGCTAGGGTTTTTAAAAAAAAAATTTTTGGGGGGGGTCTAACACAAACACCATACAGGTAATCTTGATACTTTCTGTTGCGCGTTCTTTCCTCAGTGTTTTCAATTTACTGTCTGATTATTCGATACTATGACAACTATGTTCTTTATGGAACATTCAATCAAATTCCTTCGTGAGCATTACTGAAAACTGGTATACTGTTATGGCGAGTTGAGAGATTCGCATGAATGAGCACATTTGGACATTATTTTTTTTGTTGGAGTCAAAATTCGTGATGTTACTCTCTAAAAAAAATCTGAGTGAAATTTCACTCAATTAAGAGTCGAAATTTCTCCCGCTAAATCGCTTGAGTGAAATCAAATTATCAACTCAAACTTGGGTAAAATTCGAGTGAATTGCACCCATTATTGAGTGAATTTCACTCACACTTGATTGAATATCGCTCAACTTGAGTGGGATGAATTTCCACTCTTACCTGAGTGATCCTTTACCTCGATTTATAGAGAGTATATTGTAATAAACTATTTTATTTCGTCACTCATGTCATGTTATGGATTTATTTTTGTTGACCGTCGGGACCTTTTAGTCACAGCATGAGTAGTATACAAAGAGTAAACAAAGGCCTATTGACCTCAGAAATTTGCATATGACCTCTGTGACGTCACGCTACAGCCAATCAGAAGCGCGTATTGTGTCACATGGGGTGTGGTGGATGGGTGGGTGGTGGGTTTAAGATGGCAGCCGGTGTGAGTGAGTGCAAGATGGTGGTGGATGGGTGGGTGGTGGGTTTAAGATGGCGGCCGGTGTGAGTGAGTGCAAGTGTGGTGGATGGGTGGGTGGTGGGTTTAAGATGGCGGCTGTGGTGGATGGGTGGGTGGTGGGTTTAAGATGGCGGCCGGTGTGAGTGAGTGCAAGATGGTGGTGGATGGGTGGGTGGTGGGTTTAAGATGGCGGCCGGTGTGAGTGAGTGCAAGTGTGGTGGATGGGTGGGTGGTGGGTTTAAGATGGCGGCCGGTGTGAGTGAGTGCAAGTGTGGTGGATGGGTGGGTGGTGGGTTTAAGATGGCGGCTACAATTGCTGCAGGGGATGTATTCAGGATGTATTCATCCGCGGTGATGCGGCCTGACCGCGGTTTTGGTGGTGATTCGGTCTCGGGAAAAAGCTTCCGCGGAGAAAAAGTAGTCCCTAGATAAAATGGTCCGATGGGGTCGAGTGAGGTATCAAAGTGAAGCTTATGTGAAGGGGCATCTAATGGGCTGGGTGTGGGGTTGAACTATCGGCATTCTGCGCATGCGCGGTGGCCGAAGGGTATGAAAATAGACGTTTTGGAGCCAGGGGAGCCCCTAATGGTCCAATCGGGTCGAGTGAGGTATCAAAGTGAAGCATTCGTGAAGGGACATCTGATGGGCTGGGTGTGGGGTTGAACTATCGGCATTCTGCGCATGCGCGGTAGCCCAAGGGTATGAAAATAGACGTTTTTGAGCTAGGGGAGCCCCTAATGGTCCGATGGAGGCGTATGAGGTATCAAAGTGAAGCATTCGTGAAGGGGCATCTAATGGGCTGGGTGTGGGGTTGAACTATCGGCATTCTGCGCATGCGCACAACGATGGGGTCGAGTGAGGTATCCAAGTGAAGCTTATGTGAAGGGGCATCTAATGGGCTGGGTGTGGGGTTGACATATCGGCCTAAAACATTCAAGCTAGTGTGGTTATAATAAAATTTAAAGATCACATGTCCAACACATACTCACATAATGAAAGCAAGAATCGAACTTGCGACCCCTCGAGATGAAGGATACCCGTCCAGGTTTCATTTTTTTTTGAGGTGTACTGAAATGCTCTCTCTAATTTATGCCACGGTATCTATTTTTACATCTAGGTTGAAGATTTATATCGACACTGCTACACACTTTTCGAGATGTGTTTTCACTTTCGATGAAAGCACAAAACAGTCTAAAATGAGTCTAAAAAAATTCACCTACGCTAATATTTTCTAGTGTTTTGTAGAATATAGATTCGCGTTCATTTTTATTTCGTCAAGAAAAAATGTTTTGTAGAATATAGATCCGCGTTCATTTCTATTTCGTCAAGAAAAAAATTTCATCTCGAAAATTGGCAGATTGAAATGTTCTCTCTCTCTCATTTTATGCCACGGTATCTATTTTTACAGCTGTCAACTGTTATGGTTTGGTCACAATGTTGCCATTTTCTCCCCTATATTTAGCGTCCACAAAAAGAAGAGTTTATTACAGCAATTATGTTCAAGAAAACACCCCGCTAGAAAATTGTCTTCAAATTGTCTGTTGTTGTGGGAGTATAAAAAAATCCTGGTCAACAGGGGCGCGTATATTTCGTGCGACGCTATGTTGCCAATGCATTGAAATTTGAATAGGTTGTCTGCATGGGTTTCAACGCAAGTATAGGACTAAAGTCTAGCTTACCTGATAAAAGAGTTTAGTCCAGATGTATACCTATATTCCATACTCCCGGGCGTTTGATGCATATCTGGGGGCTGTTTTTTTCCTAGGTGGGTATAACACACCATGAAGCCTTCATCACGATGCATTCGTATCCTAAAAAATATGGGTATCACCACGAATCTCATTCCATATATATTTTTTCGAAATTCACAGATATTTCCATCGGTAAATCCGGTGTTCAGTATACCACATGCATGAAATGAACGCACTAAACTATGAAGCTAATGATTTTGGTCAGCGGCACACACATGCTCCCTGGTTTGGTGTCGACATCCCAGCGGTTTTCTGTTTCTTGGCTTGTCACGGATTTTTTCGAAATTCACAGATATTTCCATCGGTATAAATTCGGTCTTCAGTTTACCACATGAATGAAATGAAAACACTAAACTATCACGCTAATGATTTCGGCCAACGGCACACACACACATGTTTCCTGGCACTTCCTGGTGTCATGGTGTCGACACTCCAGCGGTTTTCTGTTTCTGGGGTGTGACGGTAGATCAATTTCTCCCTCCCATACACCCACGTGGGGTGGGTGTGGTAAAACAGAGGGTGTTCAGCCAATGAACTATAAGAAAAAGATATGTGTGTGCATATTAATAAACCACGTTGGCTGTATAGGTCGTAGAAAATGAGCGCCTAAAAAATGAACACATTTCATTACACTGTTGCGAATTGTTGCGAGTGCACGTGTCACTCAGTGCGTTTTCATCACATCCAGCTTTCACAGAATAGAATATCGGCAGTTGTTTCCGCCCATGCGATGAGAAAATAGGCCTGATTTCGCACGTAGTTTTCGTGCACACGTCTCGCACAAGTTCTCGCAATAAGGCCTGTACGAAAATTTGAGAGCGGCCAACATGAGTTTGTGTGTGATAGAAGTATAGCTTACGTTTATTTCGCCTACATCCATTGAAATTCACACCGACATTATCGGTTTTGGCCAAGACACGGCCTCGGTGGAAACTGCGTTGTTGATATTTCGGTCATGACGTCATCATTTGTTCAAATTTACCGGGAACCCCCTTATATGGTTTTAGCAACAGTTACGTAGCGTAGGGTGGCATATATTATCTTTGGGTTGGATAAAAAATAATAAATAAATAATAATAATAATAAAAAAAAAAAAAATCAAAAAAAAATAAATCGGCGAGTAGTAGACGAAGGGAAAATTGGGAAGTACTGACCATGCCCCAGAATACTTCATATGCATATCACGGCCTTAAGGCCTATGTAAGATGTAATCTACTTCACAGTTTAGTAGTATAAAAAGCGCAAGTCCTATTGACCTTGCCCCTCCAAAGAAATAAAATCGGCTCTATTTTACAGGAGTATATACGCAGGTCACGTGGGTTGTGACGTCACTTCCGGGTTTTCACTAAACACTACCTCCAAACATAGAAGAGTTCCAATTTTTCCCCTTAGACGTCCGTATGTTCATCCTCCAAACCCAGAAGAGTTCCAATGTTCAACCTCCGGCACTTTTTCACCGGCCTGGCCCGCCCCAGCACGCAGCGCGCGCGCGCGCGCGCGGGTTCTCCGGCAGTGCGCGGCATCACCGGCAGCGCGCGGATGCATATGCCATTGTGGAAAACCCCCACAGACAGGTCAGTACATGCATTCCTATGATGTTCACGCATAATAAAAAGGATTGACCTGTAATCTGTGTTGTTGTTGTTGTTGCCCCCCTTTTTTGGACTAACCCATCAGAATAGTACGTATCACGGACTACACCCGACGTCTAGGCGCGCATGTGTGACCTGGTCTATAAAACACGTCCCTCTGGATCCTACACCTTCATTTCTACGGTTGCAGAGCCATGGCGGAGATCCAGCCCCATGCGACTCGCATTTTACAGCATGCCACCGTGGTGAATTCATTCACGGGTTACCGAGCAGTGGTCCGGTCCATGTTTGCAGATGGCGACGACAACGAGGGACGACGCCAGATCCTGAACGAATTCACAGAAGCGGTCCTCCACAGAGTGCACTCGATGGAGAGGCGTGCCATCACTCACCACTACTGGACTATGACAGCCATCCTTGATGCTCGGGCTATGGACCACGAGCGCTCACGCCGGAACCAGCGCCGGCTGGTTGGCCTCATACTAGTCTGTGCCCTATTGACCCTGGCGCTGTGGTATTGACACTATAAATACCAGGGTCAGACAGAGTGTGTGTCATTCACCGTTCGACATTTACAGCAAGCATGTCATCCGACCTACGAGCCATTCTGCCCCTTACACCCCGGGTGGGGTTACACGTCTATGAAGATAAAGTCACCCTGGTGGAAGACCGTGGAGCTATTTGCTGGGCGCCCGCTGAGACCTTATCGAATACGGTGACGCTACCTCGTGACGGCTGGACCAAATTTAAACGGGTGTTGAGCGGCGAGCTCGACGGAAACCTCATCCACATAGACAATGCCATCTACGTATACCGTGCAACCTTCTTCCTACGCCTGGGCCGCTACCAAGACCCTACGCGAGGCTTCACCCTAGACCCCGATCTGTGGTCAGCCTTGGAGAAAGTGGTGCCTATTGTGGACCAGCTGTTTACACCGGACGAGCGATCATCACACCAGTTGGCGTGGGCTCGTGCTATTGAGGACGCGCTGGCTGAACCCCATGAACAACTACATGAACCCGACGACGACGATGCCATTGATTACCCGGCTAGACTCAGTCAGCCCAGTGACATGACCACCTGATCCTTTGATCTCACGGGGTTCTCCCTATAAATACGAGAGACAGTGAAATCTGGTACCATTCACGTACTGACCATGACGGAGCATATAGTACTGGCGTATTTCAGCTTGACCCCCGAGGTTTTCCTGCACGTGTATGCGGATAAGGTCGATATCATGGAGGAGGTGGGAGACATCTGTGATGCGGACCCTACACAACCGCGCCCGGCTCACATTCGTCTGTCCCGGGAGGGCTGGACCAAATTCAAACGGGTGTTGTCTGGTGAACTGGACGGCGATCTCATCCACTTGTGTCACGATGTGTACATCCGACGCGGCCCTTTCTTTGCTCAATTGGCTCGGCTAGATGGGGGTACAGTGCATTTTACCCTTCACCCTGATCTATGGTCTGCATTGGAAGATGCCGTGGTAGATGTGGATGAAGTGCTTATCAAGCGGTCATCAGACGAGTTGGACTGGTCATTCACCATGGCCACTGTGGAAGCCCACGAAGAAAATCAGAAAGAAACTCCGGCCCAAGATATACCCGTTATAAATAAACGATAGAGCCAGGGTCCATCATCATTGTGTCACCATGAAGCGCTGGGAGAAGGTGTTGGATAACTTATACTACAGTCCCGACAGTCCGGCGGCCTATAGTGCATTGTCGGCTCTCTATCGAGCGGCCAAACCCCAGGGGATACAACGTGCCCAAGTCCGAGATTGGTTAAGAAAACAAGACACCTATACCTTACATCGATCTGTCCGTCGCCATTTTCTACGGAACCGCGTCATCGTGGGAGGAATAGATGCCCAGTGGCAAGCGGATTTGGTCGATATGAGCGCCTTTGCCAAACACAACGATGGGAATCGGTATATCTTGACGTGCATCGATATCCTATCCAAGTATGCGTGGGTGGTACCCATCCGGACGAAAACGGGGGCGAATCTCATAGCGGCGTTCAAAGACATCTTCAAGACCGGGCGCAAACCTTTGTATTTGCAAACCGACGAAGGCACGGAATTCCTCAACAGACCGTTCCAAATGTTTCTGAAAGCCCAGAAGGTGTTTTTCTTCCATACGTACAACGAGACCAAGGCTTCCGTGGTGGAAAGGTTCAACAGGACATTCAAAGGCCGTATGTATAAATATTTCACCTACAAGAATACAAGGCGGTACATCGATGTTCTCCCGAAACTGGTGAGGGGTTACAATCGAGCCTATCACCGGAGTATAGAGAGAGCCCCCATTACCGTGACCCAACGCAATGAAACCCAAGTCCGGCGTGTCTTGTACCCCAGGCCATCGCAGCGAACGACGAAGGCGGTGTACAAGGTCGGGGACCCTGTACGGATCAGTAAAGTCAAGGGCAAGTTCGAGAAAAGTTACTTGCCCAACTGGAGCGATGAGCACTTCCTGATTAAACGGCGCCTACCCCGACAGCAGCGAGTCTATGAACTGGAAGATCTTCAAGGGAACCGTTGCTAGGGACGTTTTACGAGACGGAATTACAGCCTGTCGTAAAAACACAGCAAGACTACTACACGGTGGAGCAGATTTTGAAAACGGAACGTCGACGTGGTAAACTGTTTCATTTCGTGAAATGGCAAAGTTGGCCCAGTTCCTTCAATTCCTGGGTCGCTGCCAACCAGGTGAAACGACTATAAAGCCAGACACCACTGCCGTCCTCCTTCATTCCACGTCCGACCACAGTGCTATGGACCAACAGCAGCTGCCTCTGAAGACAGCGTCTCGCAAAACGCGCAAAGCGCAAGTGGTCTTTGGGGTGATAGTGCTAACCCTGCTGAGTTTGTTGTACGGAGGTGTGTTTTACGACGTAGCATATGTCAGCACGTTACTTAACCAACTGAGAACACCAGCCACCAGCGAAACCGGTCTACAGAGAGCACCAGTCGTATCGAGCCCAGTCACCACCACCACACCCCGTGTACAAGCCACGTCGAGCTCTACACCTACACCAAGAACACCCACTACGTCTCAAGACCCACCGGATTTCATCCCTCACAGTGAACCGACAACGACCACCGACGTTGTACCCATCACCACCATCATCATCCCTGAACGTGAACAGACAACGACAACCGACGTTGTACCCACCACCACTCCAGTTCACTCATACGAAATTTACAAGAGCGGGTTACCACGACAACGGATACACGTCGAACCATGGACCCACGGTGGCAGCATCCCTTCACGTGTCTCATCGCAGGACCGACGGGCTCCGGCAAAACGCACTTCGTCAGGAAGCTCCTCGAACACGCCGACAGCATGATCACTCCACCCATTGCCCGAGTCGTGTGGTGTTACGGAGAATGGCAGGCAGCGTATGCAGCAATGCCCCACATCACGTTCGTGGAAGGGCTACCCAACCTGGCCGATTTGGAACCG
The DNA here is from genome assembly GCA_036873755.1 of Hanleya hanleyi. Classification (NCBI taxonomy): domain Eukaryota; kingdom Metazoa; phylum Mollusca; class Polyplacophora; order Lepidopleurida; family Hanleyidae; genus Hanleya; species Hanleya hanleyi. The sequence goes on along the minus strand of JAVTVY010010920.1, from coordinate 2,109 downwards.
GACACCTTGGTGGTTCTGGATGATCTCATGGCGGAGACGGATGCACGGGTCACCCAACTGTTTACCAAAGGCAGCCATCATCGACGTCTCAGCATCATCTACATTGTGCAGAATCTGTTCAGTAAAAACAAAGAACATCGGAACATCAGCTTAAATGCCCACTACCTGGTGGTCTTCAAAAACCCGAGAAATACCACTCAACTGCTGCACCTGGCGAGACAGATATATCCCGGCCGCACACCGCTTGCGTTGGAAGCCTTTAAAGATGCCACAACCCCTCAGCACGGGTATATGCTGTTCGACCTCAAGCAAGCCACCCCGACCACCTTCGACTACGGACCGGCATCTTTCCCGGAGAGACCCACCACGTGTACTTGCAAAAATAATGTAAACACACCCACAGTGGCTCCCCCAGCTGGGGTGTGTGTGTGTTTTGATGATGGGGATAATAAAAAGAATGAATACCACAGCAGGGTTGATTTTTTGTCTCTGAAGTAGATAAAAAGAGCAGAGTTGTGGGTTCTGGCATTAGTTGTACAGGATGTCTGCGCGAGTACGGAAGCACGCTCCCACGCTCCGTGTATTGAAGACAGCCCCACCCGAGTTAGTCCGAACCATTGTACGCGGTGCGGACCCTGCTCTCGTGTGCTGTCTGTGCGAGATTGGACTCAATATCTTAAAAGGCAACGTACCACTGACTCCGGCTCAGAAGACCAAGTTGGCCAAGCATAAGACAGGTCTCCGAACCCTAGTCCATAAGCGGGTCCCACAAGCACAAAAGAAAAGGTGTTACAGAAAGGCGGCTTTCTCGGGGCCATCTTAGCACCGTTGGCCGCTTCCGTGTTGGGTCCAGTATTGGGTGGACTCTTCGGCCGACAATGAACCACACGAAAAAAATGGTCCTCGTCGAACCACAGTTGCTTCAAAACCTCCAATCGCCCTACCCTGTGCCACCTACGGTGAAGACCATAAACACCCTCGATGGAGAGATGCAACAGATCTTACAGAGACCGGGGTTAAGCGACAGTGAGAAAGTACAACGGTACAATGAGACGCTTCAACGGTACATGACGTTCATGGACCAATACAAAACCCTCTCTACCCCACCACCACCACCACCACCACATGACACACCGCCGACCTCAGCACCCCTCCAGCAGCCGCCATTACCAGGGGTAGCACCCACAACCCCACAGTGGGTGGAAGGCGAAGTGCTGAAGAGTGTACCTGCATCGTTCAAGAAACAAGCTGGCCTGGTATTACAACGGATGAAACAGAATCCTAACATGACTTGGAATGATAAAGGCGAACTCCTGGTACAGAATCAGGTGGTCCCGGCACCCACATGACGGATTTAGTGAATGATCTGATGCGTCAACGCAGATCGCACACGGATCCTCGAGGATGGGAGGTCTTCGCTCAAGGCTTGAAAAACATGCATGTACCACAGGAATTGGTGGGGAACCCCCACCGCTGGGCCTTTATGCAGCAAACCCAGCAATCGCCGAGTCGTGCACCACGACAGATTCCACAACCTTGGGAATCCGACTGGGAACCGGAGTCACCCCCAAAACTCCTCCACCACCACAACGGGCACCTTCTTTTCAGACCTTTAAAAAACCACCCTTGATCAGGACACCGCACATTTCCAGAGCCGTGACACGTAGCAAGTCAACACGACGAACACGACGCCGGACACAACCACCCAAGGTCTGGAACACCTATTAAAACGAACAGCAGCAGCAGGACAGCTCAGTCGCCATGTTTTACCTCACCCTACCCAGTAACAGTTCGCTGGATATGTTTCCTGACAACACCGTGGCCAAGTATGTGACTCAATTACCACAACCGTTGCATTTACCTGGCCGGTGGGAATGTGGACTGGTGGATATTCAGTACCCTTACTCGTGGTACAACGTGCGAGCCAATGAAGTGTGGTACGAGGTGACCTACGAAGGAAAAGACACCCGACTCACTCTCCCTGAAGGCCAATACGATACTCCCAAGGAGTTCATGGGTGAGCTGTCAAGACTGTTGCATTATAAGGCTCTACGGGAGGTCACAAATACTTCAAGACCCATCAAAGCCTATCCCTTCAAGAATCACGTG
>JAVTVY010010919.1:0-53800 GCA_036873755.1 Hanleya hanleyi | reverse complement strand
AATTTCGAAATCCCATGACGAAGGGCTTTCAAGAAATAAACGGTTTCTTTATAGTCAAGTAATGGAATTAAAACAATCAAGAAGTTAAATAATTAAGTTATAACGATAAAGAAATTAGAAACTATTATTACCAGATTGGGAGATTGCGATACACTGGGACATTTTTTCAGTTTTATGCAAACTCTTCGCTTTCATTGTCATGTATAGCAGCGGTGTATGCTCTAGTTATAACTAATATTTAGTATGGCATAAGCATGCAAGAAATTATAAATATCTGTTAAGCTTTCTCCAGAATTATATTTTAAAAAGTCAAAAAATGTGTCCCAGTGTTTCTTCAATATAGGTGTTGTATATATCGGGGTGGTAGTTTTATACTGATAATAATTTAATGTGATTCTGGTAGTTAACATATAACCTAGATTCTATATTGCTTGCGCCACTACTGTTCCTTATGTCCCAGTGTACCTTAATCTTTCCTAGTGATGCACCCGGTTCGGGTGTGAATAGTCCGTTTAATTTGAAATTTTGCCCCGCTTAATAGAATTTTGAAGACTAACAAATTTCACCAAGGCAATCATTTTTAAACCAAATGTATGGTGTGGTAAGTATCAGCCCCCTAGCCTAACCTAGGCCAGATAGGGTTAAAACTGATGTAATCTAATCCGGGTTTCAACAGCTATAAACTGATGGTTGTCTGATATGTCAACGACTTTTAACCATCGGTTAAGGCGGCAAACTCACATAAAGAATGCGTGCATTCAGTAGAGATGATGACCAAATTATCCCGCTTGAGTAGACAGAATTGACATTTCGTGATATATTTTTCTATAGATCTGATGCCCTGCACAGACCGGCGTAATTTTTTTTTACGTTTTTATGATATCTGGATATTCGGGATATTGAGACAGTTAGGAAATCTTCGAAAAAGGTCGGAATTTTGGGAGCCCTGAATTGGATCCAAAATATTGCGCTTGTTTAATTATTTGGAGAAAAAATGTAAAATTCGACATTTGACTAAATTGAACTGAAAATCGCATAAACTGAAATCTGAGATCCAATCGCCCGATTTATCTCACGGTTTGAGATCTTGTGAACAGGCAAAACTCCATCCGGATATCACGATACAGTGTGAAAAAGAAAGCATGTCCGGAATATGGAACCGGATGCGGTCATCTCGTGTTTTCGCATATTCGGATCGGTAATAATAACGCGAAAACTCGACGCGAAAACGCGAAACATATGTTTCGCGTAGCGTATTCGCTTCGTCTTTGTTGCATTTTCGCGTTGATGGTTTTTTGCGTTTACGCGGTCAGGTTTCCGGGTTGTAATTTTTTTCGTGTTTTCGACATATCGCGTTTTCGTCAGGTTTTCGTGCTATTATATCGATGCGCAAACGCGAAAACACGAAATGGCCGCATCCGGGTTCCCTACCGGCTTCTTTCCGAGATAAGATACTTTTATCCCATGCAGATAAAACTCTTTTTTTGTGAATTGAAACTTCAGTAATACATATAGTTTCCTAAAGGGAGAAGGAACATTATTTACTGGGACATGCATTCTTCATTTCACACCCATCAGCGAGGAGTGATCACGGAACATCGACCAGAGACGCACATGTGCGGGGTAACGTTTTTTTCTTTATCCAAAGTCCACTGTATATTCCAGTACTCATGTCCAAAACATATGTGTGTGCTGGCATGGCTGAGCTCAAACAATCACTCCAGTTATACCTGAATAACCACTTTTGCTTTATCACTGAAAATAACAGTAACGTCATTATGGCATAGATCTGTGTACCCCGATTTGCTAACATAAGTGTCTCTTGGTTACATTTCGAAAAACTATAGGGCAGGGATGGTCAATGTGGGAGGCCGAGTTTCTTGCACATGTCATTATATTTACGTTACTTCAATCCAAGCCTATCCCGTTGTTTTAGGTATATTTACTCACAATATTATCTACCAATATTATTATTATCATTATTATGCATTTGTTATAGGGATGAGGGTTGATGAATTTGTGCAAACTAGAGAAAATTGGAAGACAAATAATGGCATATTCTATTTTCGAAAAATCATAGAATTATGATTCTTTTCTAATTTTATTAAAATTGTGCTCACAGATTACTGGATATCACTTCTGCGACATAGTTGGCAATAGTTTAAAAAATATCGTTACTATATCAACTGGATACCAATAGTTTCTTCCAGAATGGTCGAAGTGATCTTTTCAATGAATATGAAGCGCATAAACCTTTGTTACTGAACATTGAATAAGTATGAGTTCATACGTAATTTCCAAAATGGAGCCCTCAGTAACCTGTTGCTATGGTAAAGCTTGTAATGATTTCTTTAGATTTTCCTACGAAGTAGGCTCTCATTTGCAAAGTGTCCAGTAATGAGTGAGTCTGTCCATCCCAATCCTTTCGTCTGCAAAATAAGGTGACATTAGAACCTTGATTTTTGGCATGAACCTGCATTAGGGCACTGTTACCAGCAAGTTCTGGGCTGAGCTACTTTTGATAAAAATTTGACCTACTTAAGTGACCTATAACATTACGCTTGGGCCCCCAAATCATCTATGTGAGCTATAACATTACGCATGGACCACAAGTCATCTTCCTCATCCTGCTTCGTAGGTCATGTAGTCTAAAACAAACTCTAGATATTTTGCATAATGCCATAAAGAAGCAATATTATTAGTTTTGAAAGAGAATAGTTCTTTTATGAATATTCCAAAATATAATTAAGAGCCCATTTGGCGAAATCCCTGAATATCATATTTAGATTTCAAGCCTCAATATCTCTCCACCTGTTTGTTGAACGTTCAAATTTAACCTGTATTTTAAGTGATAGTTATGCCAAGGCATATAGTAATCCTGTACCTGGAGTTTCTCGATAACTTTGGGCAATGGACCAGGCTAAGCCCTAAATTATATATCGAAGTAAATTTTCGTTGTGAATTGCTGGAGGCAACTGGAGTCTTATTCTAAAAGTATTTCGTGGTTATTCTCTCTTCTTATACAAATATTCCCATGTATTCACTTCCACATTATTTAGGAAATCCATAAAATAGATATGTCCATTCATCCATTGATTTAACCGTGACAAATGGTAGAGAACTCCATGATAAACATGCCATTATTGAGGCTTTTATGTATTACTTGTTAACCCTATCTGGCCTGAACTTTTAGGGACCTGTCCAGGCCTGGAGGGTGGGGGGGCGAAATGGCCCCCCCCTAAATTTTTTTCTTATCCCTTGAGCTAGGGGGGGTCGAAACTTACCTTACAATACCCTTGAGTCAAGCTCTACCAGAAAATGCAAAAAGTCCAACATGGCCGCTTTGATGACCTCAAAGTGACGTCATTTTCCAAAACGGCATTTTTGTGCGATTTTTCGGTCAGATTTTCCGATTTTTTTATTTATGTAATTTCTCCGCGAAAAACTGCATGATAAATTAGTAAATACTAATGTGATGTGAAATAAAATAGTTTTTGCCCACTTGTCTCGAAAAAGCAGGAATTTTGAAGAAATATGACGAAAACGGCATCTTGAATTTACCCATGATCTTCTGCTTATCTTATCTTATCTGTTCCTGAAGAGTATCTCGCTTCCGTCTCTCCCATGCTAAATTGTCATTTAGTATGTCCCATTTCAAAGTAAACGAATGGACACTTATGTTTTATGAATTACCTGGTTAGCGCGCGAGAGAAAACATTAGAACTTTTGCATGTGAAAAGGGAATACCCAAGGAATACTCGTGGGATAAAAACAAGTTGTTCCCACAAATTTACTACGAAAGGTATATTCCTGAGAATTGGCCCATGGTCTACACGGAAAAGGTGACCTTCATAATTAGCTCTCATATGATATATTATATTTATCGGTATGTCATGTCGCATGTACATATAGTACACATTTAACATTTTCATTAAGATAGCGAGTACACATTTATTATGAAGTCTTACCTGTATCTCTTGTTATCTATTTTTCAGGCACCTGGACACTGTACACTTTGGAACTCGAACTCAAAACTTCATCCCGCCGGTGTTGATCCTGCCGCAGGTGTTCTGTCACGAGTGTTCACTCACTGATGTCTCCAGTACTCTGTTGTTGATTGAAGCTGCATGTAGTTGTGGTTTTAGTGGACGCGTTACGCAAACACCATTGTCTACATTACACCGACGATGGTAAAAGTTCAAGCGCGCATTTCAATGGTGGGTGGCCTGTACCAAAATCATTGCACAGCCACGAAACGAGCCGACATCCATTTAAACCGCCAAAAATGGAGAGGCCCTGTGAGGCGCACGCTTCTGATTGGCTAAGATACCCAGTGGACGGACTCCTGTGACCTTTGCTTTGAAAAGAGCAAACTGAACCACTTGACTGGCTGACAGATTATGCCACGTCATCAATAGATTAGTACGTTGGGCAAATTCGTAGGCTCTCGATCGTAGAAGAGAAAGGGTGATGGAAGGGCCTGGAAGCGCGAGTGAGTGGACGTAAATATGGAGGTGAAGTGACATATTCCAGTACAATGGCAAAAGTTGACCTGCAGCTGGAGAGACTGATGGAAAATGATTCAGCAATAGCCACTGGCAACAATTTATGAATTCCATGCACAAATAAAGCCGAATAGCTTATTCACATTGATCTCACGGTGAAACATATTCTTATCGAATGCCTAGATTTTAAGATTGTAAGAGGTGCTTTTTATCGAGCGACTACTTTGGAATATCTTTTTAGTCGGGTGAGGGAGGCTTATTTGAGAGAAATCGGTTTGTTGCATAGGTTTTAATGTGTGTATGTTTTAATGCGTTGGATTACTAAGTTATTGGCTTGAGTACTTAGAATTTTGTTCGATCGTCGCTAAGCTAAAATATTGCTGAATGCGACATTATACATGTACCTCATTTCTCTCTCTCTGTTTCTCTCTATTCCCTACTATCGGTAAATCCTCGAGTAATGTATGATCGATATGTTTTTTTTTGCAGTTCATGGGAAATGTAGCTCTTCTGAGAACACCGTAATATATAAATTATACAAAACAAATCGTATTATTTCAACCAAGGACATCTGCTAGATTAACTTATGAGATATAGTAAGTCAGTTTGGAGAAGATTTCTACACAATAACACACTACAATATGTGTAGAATCTCAATTTGGGGATAATATCCCGATTAGTTTTATTTAGGCCAGTATGCATTTACCCATTCGAGATAAAAGTTTCCATTAGTGCCACTTGCTGTACGGTGCCTCTTATTGTACGCGTATAACTGAACTGAACTGAAGCCGTATGTACATACTATTCAGAAATGTAATATTTCCTTGCTACAGAAAGGGTACATAATTATTTCTCACGCTACCTAGTATGCCTCCAAGTTTTCAAATCGTCCACATTATATAAAAAATGTCAGGCCAGATAGGGTTATCCAGAACAACTACAATGTGATTGTATTTTTTTTTTCATTTTGGGGTAAATTTCCCCAAAATTCTGTCTCTCACATTTTCCAGTATTCCAGATATATAAGTTTTTCGTTAATTTCCCCCGAAATCGTTCATTGACTAAGACGTTGTAGCTTGCAGTTAGCTATATAGTGTTTAATGGTGTTGGGGGCATAAAGCTACATAATCAGACAAGAAGTCATGTGAGCCCACAATTACCAGCGGACACTAGCATGACTAGTATGCTGATTAGAGTGTGCCCGAAGACTGCTTAGTAAAACGATGATTTATATGATATACGAGTTTTCGGCACTGTCGGATGGATCGCCATTTTAGTGGATGTTTCCTCAAAACCATTCTCCTAACGTTCTGAAGCTTACCATTTTGATCTGTTCTTTTAGCATACGTGTTTTGTAATGCATGTATACCACATTACATGAAGGATACCGAGACCTCTGTGAAAACCGCAGTATGTTTAATGCAGATTACATGAATTTCAACGCTGAGCTAAACGTGAAATTTCAGTTTGAGGAATGTTTCCTCAAAAACTTTCTCCAACACTGTATATGCAGCTAATATTTAGACTGTAGTAACCTGTAACATGGAACACGTTGTGATATATGTAGATTTTGGGGAAGTATTCCTCAAAATAATTTCTCTACCACTATACAGCTTGTTTGGAGAAAAGACTTGGATACATTCAGATGTTCATAATATCACAGTTCTGTTTCTATGTTACATGGGCAACACATCATATATGAATATTTCATTTTGGGAAAGTTTTCCTCCAACCTATTATTTTGGGGACATTTTTTTCGAAATATTCATTTTGGGGAAATTTTCCTCAAAATCTTTTCTCCAACACTGTATATGCAGCTAATATTTAGATTGTACAACCTGTAACATGGAACAAGTTGTGACATATGTAGATTTTGGGGGAGTATTCCTCAAAATAATTTCTCTACCACTATACAGCTTGTCTGGAGAAAAGACTTGGATACATTCAGATGTTCATAATATCACAGTTCCGTTTCTATGTTACATGGTCAACACATCATATATTAATATTTCATTTTGGGAAAGTTTTCCTCCAACTTTTTATTTTGGGGACATTTTTTTCCAAATATTCAATTTGGGGAAATTTTCCTCAAAATCCTTTCTCCAACACTGTATATGCAGCTAAGATTTAGACTGTAGTAACCTGTAACATGGAACACGTTGTGATAGATTTTGGGGAAGTATTCCTCAAAATAATTTCTCTACCATTATACAGCTTGTTTGGAGAAAAGACTTGGATACATTCAGATGTTCACAGTTCCGTTTCTATGTTACATGGGCAACACATCATATATGAATATTTCATTTTGGGAAAGTTTTCCTCCAGAACTTTTCATTTTGGGGAAATTTTCCTCAAAATGATTTTCCCGTATTGTACAGCTTACTTGTATTATGTGAGGTAGAATGTGGACTACATATGCCAATGTCACATCTACATGAACAACACAGGGATATATGTAGCCTTTCAGGAATATGCCAGTGTTACATACGACACTTCACTGGGATATTTGTGAATTTTCATTGTCACTTGTGGGAAGAGATATTCAAAATTGTCTTTCTCACACTGTAGAGCTGAAGTGTGGGTTGTACTTTACATACATTCCAATATGAAACGTAGCTTTGTTTCATTTTGGGGAAAGATTCCTCAAATTATATTTGGATGAGAACCCCTCAAATTAGTTAACACTACATATTCAATGCATTCGGATGTAATCTAAATGGGTTAGTCTTAAGCATGAGAATAAATGTATATGAATGATATATCAAGAGTCCTGTATTATTTTGGGCTTGCGGGAAAGAAGAGAAAAAGAGGAATATCGAGAGAGTCCTTTATTATTTTGGATGCGCTTCTGTATGGATTATGTAATACCTATTTGTAAAGTACAGTTGCCTTGAATCATACTTGCCCGACAGGTTTTACAAGTGTCAATGACATAATCCTGTAACCGAATGAATTTTCCTAAATGAGAAAGCATCTGCATTCGAGTTCTTAATTTTTCCACTAGGCTCTCTCTCGATATCCTTCAAACAATGTGACATGGAAATCCTGTGACGTGTGCTTGTTATGGAGGTTACCAACACATAGTCACTCTATTCCAGACCTCTGCTAAATTGTTATTCATGTAGCAAAGTTTTCATTGTCACACTTTCCCTGTCTGCTTATATGTATATGAATCAGTTCATGAACTTCACTAGTGACATTTTTCATGTCCACTTACATGAACATAAATGACTTGATCAGTTTCTTCAACCAAGCACTAAATCACCAAACTCCCTCTCAGGATGCTACATAACAAGTCATTTTATGTTGCACATACACAGAAACTTTTGCAAACGATTAGTCACCAAGCAAGTGACAGTACTTCTTTGTGAAAGTGGTAGAGTGTGTGTATTACTATCAACCATCGAACAGTGTACACAGTAATCAGCTACAACAACTTAGTCGTGTACATGCATAGTTCATATCCACCAGTTTGTAAGTACAATGTATTTGCGATGCTATATTTGCCTTTTCAATCTTGTCTTTGAGGCATACATATATCACCAGGTATTTCTCGTCATTCCGCATTGAGAGAAGATAGGACTAACTTGTTGTTGTTGTAACCTTATCCATGTCACTTTCACTCAAGTATGCAACATTCAATGGAGAATAGTCTATGGTCTAGACCCAGCGTGCCTAATATTCCATAGGCACAGAATGTGTATAGGCCTGTGTAATGGGGAATTGGAAGAAGAAGCCAAAATGTACAATACCTGTAAATATCATCCATAAACATCTTCTTTATTGTCCCTTGACTTGACATCATTGAGGGGACGGTTGGGATTGCTTTGTAGTTACTTTACTAATCCAAGATGGCCACCACCAGCCATCTTGGATATTCATCCGTTAGATCTTGTCAGACCAATAACTTGACAACGATTGAACCAGTCGACTTTACACATGGAAACTGGTGTGACAGCAGTGAGAGGATGGTTGGGATTGCTTTTCAGTTACCTGTGTAACCCAAGATGACCGCCATTTTCAGCAGTTAATTAGATCTTGTCTGACCAATAACTCAAACCATTGAACCAATCGTCTTCAAACTTGGAGGGTGCCTTGACATCATAGAGAGGACGGTTGGCATTGCTTTTCAATCATCGGTGTAATCCAAGGTGACCGCCATCAGCCATCTTGGATTTCCAGCAGTTTATCTTGTCAGACTAATAATTCGAACGATTGAACCAATCAACTTCAAACATGGAAATTGGCTTGACAGTGGTAAGAGGACATTTAGGATTGCTTTTCAGTTACCTGTGTAAGCCAAGGTGGCCACCATCAACGATATTGAATTTGAAGTGATTGGTAGTTAGAGATTGTCCGCACAATAATGAATGGACCGATCGATTTGAAACTTGATAAGAGGATGGTTGCGTTTGTTTTCCAGGGAAATGTGTAACCCAACATAGCCACCGTCAGCCATATTAGATTTTAAGCAGCTGGATCTTTTCCCCACCATAATTTAACCGATCTACTTCAAACTTGGGTGTGACTTGATACTGTCGAGAGGACGGAAGTGGGATTGTTTTGCAGTGCCATGCATAATCCAGTATGACGGCCATCAACCATATTGGATTTTAAGTCATCGGACCTTGTCCGGACCCTACATTGAGAAGAATTAACCGATCAACTTCAAATCTGGTAGTGTGCAACTCAGGGAGGTTACCCTTGCAGATACCGGTTGGCTAGAAACTTCATCACCGAACATATCATTATCATCAAAAAGGGCCAACTACTGTCTACATGAGTAACCATTAAGTTGCCCAATGTTATTTCGTTCAGTGTACCAGAGGAAGCATGGTGTATCTGCTCATTACTGTAGAGCGGATGGAGGCATGAATTTTACGATACTTTAGGGAGCGTGTCAAAAGTTTTGACGCGAACGCGTTCATTTTTGAACAGGAGGTCGTTCATTTCCGCATGCGTCAGGCCGTTCATTGTACACAGCAGCGTCAGAAAATGAACAGTCGAACGTTCATTTTTGAACGTTCATTTTTTTAATGCACTCTGACGTTCATTTTCGCACGTTCGTTTTCGCATGTTCATTTTCTCACGTGCGCAAACGGCTGGAGTTTGACGTGAGCAGAAATGAACAACATACAGAAAGCTGCCATCCCGATACTAAAAAACGCGCCGGATCAAATCTACTTTCTCATCGCGCGTCATTCCCGTGTTATAGATTTTATTGTAATTTGCCATGTCTTTTGCTTCGTGTGTGTATATATTCAATGCATTCCGTAATCATGTGGAGTGGTATTATCGATGTCGGTGATTTTCTTCAATAAAAAAAGGGTAAAACTAAAAGTAAAACGTTTTTCTTTTTCTTGTCCCATCTCCACTTCAGCGGTTTGTCACCACCTATATATGAGTGTTCGCTTATATAATACTTGACAAGATAAATTAATGACTTCTTTCTTGTTTATTTTCCCCAGTGTTTTACTTGTTTGATGTGGATTTTTACATTTCGTGAATCTCTTCTTCATCCACCAAAAAATGAGATTCTCGGTCGGGCGATCAATAGTCATGGCCTACGGCGCTTGCGTCCCGTGGATAGATTGTTCCGTCATGGACATGTTACTTTAAATGATTCTTCTTTATCAACTTACAAACGTATTCCAGCGATCTGTAATGCCTGAAAATGGTATAATTTTAATAAAGAAGCCGACAGTATGTATTGAAAATGAAGTTCGTGAGCTGGAAATGGGCCCTATAGAGAATACTTTGTATGCGGGAAAGAAGGAAGGGTTTAGGCTCTGCAAAGGATATTTCAATACATTGGTCTATGAAAAATATCCATCTTCTTTAAAGAAATGTTTTGATGTGTTGGTGTTTGAACTGCTTCCTTTTGTTTTATTTACAAATGAAGGGGCCCTCACAGGTTGCATAATGACGGGCGCCACATGCATGATGAAGTCTCCACGTGAATCAATCGGTCCATATATCTTTTTTAAAGAAATGGCTTGATGTGTTGGCAATCAGAACTGTTTTATTCAAGGTTTATTTTTTTTATCATGGAATTAAAACTTTGAACTCCATGGTTTTATTGACAAATAGGAGATCTCACATGGCGGCCTACCTTGAGATATGACGGGAGCTGCATGGCGTCTCTGCGCGATTCAGTCGGGCCATGTCTTTTTATAATGATCATACATGTAGTTTGTAGGCCTGTATACTTTCCCTGATTTATTCATTTCTTATTGAAGATAATATTACTGAAGACAAAAAATTCCCAATGTCATAAGAATAAATCGTTATATAAGTGAATGACTTTCGTATATTTATATGTCTATATTATACATTTGTCACTATGTATTTCCTTTACGATTACCGGGAGACGCACTAATAAGTTCGGCTTATTGCGCTCATGTCGTCAAATAAACTATTTAAACCAAGTGAATGGCGATATTGTGGTTACTCTGGAAATAGGGAGCTGATCAAGTTCTCTTTTCTCCCCCAGCGCAGATGCAATTGGCATATTTCCAAGCAAAAAGGAAGCACGTTTTTTTTTCTTTTCTTGTTCTTGATTACTATTGCGATTTATGTTCTCCATTATATATCTCTGACAAAGTTCATCCATGTGTGGACAAAGATGGAAAACTAGGCTCCAGGATTCTGACAATGTTAGTATCGAGATGTATAAATTTCAATTAAACAAGTGTGAACTATAATAAATTTATCATTTCAGTTCAGGAAATGAGCAGCGACAAATATACTTTATATTTATAAAACCAAGACAGGTGTTAAAAATTTGATGAATGCATATTAATAATTTCAAAACATGACTAATTTCCTACCCGCAGCTAGAGACATGTCAATTCTGGTGCATTATTGGTGGGGGGGTATGCATTCAACAACTATTGGTCTAGTCCTGTTGTGAGAAGCATGGCTTTCGAACCTCGCATTTCTGGGCCTCCTGTGCAGACGGCCCACACACTATCAATACAGAGCAGGTCGGACAGTACAATAGGGGAAAGCTAGGGGTTTAGCATATACGGTTAACATTCGGGATCAACATTCGCCGAATGCCATCTATCAAATTTGTTATATAAATGTCATACAAATACGTAATATAATAATGTGTGGTTTGATATCACAACAAAGTCCTTATTTGTCTATCAAATTAATTCAAATTACGAACATTTTAAGGAGCTTATTACTTGTTCACCCGATTATTGTATCATTCTTCACGATATTTGGTCACATCGGACTTTTAATAAAACCAAATCAGTATGGTGATATTTCTCTGTCGAAGTTTAATATTATATAGTTCATCTCGTTTTCTTCCAAAAAATAATACACGCGCGTTAGTTCCTATATGTCGCTCGTTCTATAATTCCCGGTAAATAATTCCCCAGAATATGCACGAAAGATCCACTTTTATTATATTAAATACATTTATTGAATTTGCTGTAGATAAACGTCAAATCTTTGCCATAGTTGCTTTGAAGGAACGAAAGTACTTTTTCAGAGGAAGTGGGTTATATACCTACGAAAGCTAGTGCAAAATAAATACAGTTAAGTCTCAAAGGTGCTGCCTTTTCGAGTGTTCTGTTTTTGTTTGTTTTTTTCGTTCTAATAAGAGTCGACACGATAGCCGTAATGTGAGCCCTTCAGCGAATTCTGACCGCTATCATACATACCAATTTGAACGTTCAAAAAAGAACGTTCTTTTTCTGACGTTCATTTTTTCTGACGGGGTAGTGTTCATTTTCTGACTGTCGAACGTTCGTTTGCTGGAAGAAAAAGAACGAGTACCTGTTCATTTTCTGACGCATTCTTTTAGCTTGAACGTCAAAACTTTTGACACGCTCCCTTACAAGTGAATAGCTATGAACATAAAATAGAATACATTCATGAATGATATGTACAGGTACATGTAATGGGCATTTTAGCTTGTTCTCTGAAATCGCATTACAGAAGCCTACATATGTGTTCCCTCCCTATGGTTCATCGGCCATCTCATAGGCACCCTGTGACCCACATTGGCTATTATTATTGATGTACTGTTAAGGCCTCTATCTATCTCCGGTTGTCTATTCGATGATTCTCTCATCTCTACACCCCATATATTTAAACTTACCACGATATCCATTATATTAGTGTTATTTTAACAAGAATTGTTTCTTTCAACTGTCAATAGGCAATCTATCCATGGAGTGCAGATTTCTCTGAAAGCTCAGCTGTTAATAATCAAATCGTGAAGTTGCCAGATATTGTGTTTCTACCAGAGGGATCCTGAATTTCTGAAAGACGTAAACCCCCTTGATTATGTCATCAACAATGTCTTGTGAAAATTGCTGTCGTTCGTTCAAGAAACAGAAATCACTGAAAAATCACAAATGCCCATTCTGTAAAAAGTCCTACAAGACATTCGCAGGATTACAAATACATAAATGTACTTTTTGTGAGAAAGGTAAAAAAATATATAGTGCTTGGCGAAAATTTACAAAACATCCTTGTTGCGCAAGGAGCTTGCTAGTTGTACCGAAACATCCACAGAGATTACTGAAACACAACACCAAAGGGCAAAACCAGCTCGTCTTGTATCTTTAACATTAGCAAGCTCAGCTGATAACGTGTTTGTACAGATAAACATGTAACATTATCAAGCGCGAAGGATGCTGTGTTGGATGTGGATATACCTGGACGATTAAGGTACTCAACTGATGACGCATTTGGTAGAGATAAACCTGTGACATTATCATCCTCAACTGTTGTTGCCTTTGAGACATGCCAGGAACAATAGGAAGTAGAGATAAAGCAACATTTTCCAGCTCCACTGATGGTACATTTCGTACACAAATACACATCTGATGAGACAAAATTTATCTGCTTTGGTCGGACCACCAGGAACATATATTCCAGATGATGTCATCAATAGTGCAGCTTTAATTATGCGACGACATACTCCAGAAATGTCACCGTACATTATGCAGTTGTCACCTGCTGAATTACATTTTGCATCTTTATGTACTTTACCTGCATCATTCAGGACTTCATTTTTACCGAGGAATCATTACAGTATAAACTTTCACTTCATAAATAATCACTGGGTTACCTTAACATTTCAACCCAACAAAGGAATTGTTACAGTATATGACTCTCTAAGATCGCCAACAAGGATTGATCAGCTCAGACGACAACTTCATGTACTATATGGGGATGCTATTAATCTAATAAATTACCCTCATGTAACTCAGCAAGGAATTGAGCCAAATTGTGGAGCTTTTGCAGTTGCATACGCATTTAGCTGCCTGCTGGAAATACCACCAGAATCGCAACAATATAGTGTAAACTTGATGCGAAATCATCTGAAACATGTATTACAACACAACTACATGTATGTGCAACATTTTCCTACAAAGGAATGCTCTTTGGCAGATTACTTCCTTCAGCCCTTCGCTCCAGTAAAAATCCTCCACCAACGAAAGTTAACAATGTAGACAAGTTAACATTAATACCACCGAAAAGGACCGATTATCCAAAATGGAAAAACTATCAGATCCGACAATGCGTATTCAACACCAAGAAAGGGGCAGATTATCAAAACGAAAAAAGCGGGCCAATCCAGTGACACGGGAACAGCACCAACTAAAGGACAGATTATGAAAACGAGAAAAGCTATCAGATCCGACGGCACGGGAACAGCACCAACTAAGGGAGAGATTATCAAAAGGAGAAAAGCGTTCAGATCCAGTGATACGGGAACAGCACCAACAAAAAGGACAAATTATCAAACGAGAAAAGCTATCAGATCCGACGGCACGAGAACAGCACCAACTAAGGGACCGATTATCAATAGGAGAAAAGCGATCAGATCCAGTGACACAGGAACAGCACCAACATAAGGACAGATTATCAAAACGAGAAAAGCTATCAGATCCGACGGCACGGGAACAGCACCAACTAAGGGACAGATTATCAAAAGGAGAAAAGCGATCAGATCCAGTGACACGGGGACAGCACCAACTAAAGGAACGATTATCAAAACGAGAAAAGCTATCAGATACGACGGCACGGGAACACCACCAACTAAGGGGCAGACTATCAAAAGGAGAAAAGCGATCACATTCAGTGACACGGGAACATCACCAACTAAAGGACAGATTATCAAAACGAGAAAAGCGATCAAATTCAACCATACGGACCGAGACCGGCTAAATAAAAGAAAAAGGAGAAGTGATTCTACTGTTCTTTTATTAGAAATGGAGAAAAACAGAAACTCAACAAAAAAACTTAGGTTGAAAAAGATAACCTACTTCAACAAAACTCCTTGCAGTGCAAACGAAGACCAACACAAAGCAAAGATCAACAGAGACAGTACAATGTGCTGCTAAGGTATTTAGAGACATAGTTCAGAAGGGATGTACGTTTATCTGCACATTTTGTCTGGAGATATGGTTTTACCAGCGACAAGTGTGAAATGTTCCAATGATGAACTCAGAACTAAATGTTATACAGCAATATTAAGCTATGATAATAAGGAATGGATGTGTGTAACTTACGCTGCAAGTGATACACAAAAAGAAGTTACCAATAACCAGCTCAAGCCAACGGATTAGCATTCACATCTAAGCCACCTCAGCTTCACCTCAATTCATTGGAAGAAAGACTAGTTGCCCCTGTAAACCCTTTTATGCAAATAAGAGAACTACCAAGAGGAGGACAAGTCAGTGTGAAGGGAAACACTGTGAATGTGCCTGCAGACGATATCAAAGTTGTCAACATGTTACCCAGAAGACTGGATGAATCAGGAACTATATCTGTGAAATTAAAAAGAAGATTAAGATACAAAGCACATTATATGTATGAAAATGTTCGTGCAGAGGTATGTCTTGAAGCTGTGAAATATCTTTTAACTAAACCACTGTTTGATACAAACTGGTTAGCAACCCACATTGCTGAAGCACAAACCACAGACTGGTCAGAATTTCTACATTCCACTCCTCCACCACGAGGTGTAGATCCTCAGATAGTACCAGGGCCCGGCAATCCGGTAGTACATACAGTACTACATTCCACTCCTCCATCACAAGGTGCAGATCCTCAGACAGAACCAGGATCAGTTAATCCGGCACTACATACATTTCTACATTCTATTCCTCCATCACAAGGTGCAGATCCTCAGACAGTACCAATGTCCGACAATCCGGCAGTACACACAGTTCTACATTCCATTCCTTCGTCACAAGGTGCAGATCCTCAGACAGAACCAGGATCAGTCAATCCGGCAGTACAGACAGTTCTACATTCCACTCCTCCATGACAAGATGCAGCTCCACAGACAGAACCAGGATCAGTTAATGCGGCAGTACAGACAGTTCTACATTCCACTCCTCCATCACAAGGTGCAGATCCTCAGACAGAACCAGGATCAGTTAATCCGGCAGTACAGACAGTTCTACATTTCACTCCTCCATCACAAGATGCAGATCCTCAGACAGAACCAGGATCAGTTAATCCGGCACTACATACATACATACATACATACATACAGTTCCACATGCACATGAAACAAGAACTGAATGTTCTGATGGATGGAGTGAAGATGATGATTATACAGCAGTAAATTCTGGACCAGGTCCTCTACTTGACACGGTGATGATTGATGAGATTCTTTAAGACAATAATAACACATGCTTATCGTTGCTCCAAGTGAAAGCAATCAACCTTTGAATGGATTAACTCCAGACTTGGAAGAACTAGCCTTTCCTACAATATTTGTGGTGAAAAGCGACATCCAAATTCCAACCGAGAGAGGGCCTTAAAGTATAGTGAAATATGTGAATCTGAACTAAGAAGTAGTGACAGACGTGCTGCTATGTCTGTTGGAAATATATTTTTCAAAACTAAAAAACTTCAGCAGGAACATGTGCAAGACAAAGTCTGGTTTGCAATGAAACGCCTTCAGTCTGAAGGACAAAGATTAACAGCTGGTGAGGTTAAAGATCCTGCAAAATTAGAACAACTAGCTCGTCTTGATGAAGGATATCGCATCGTCAGAACATTAAGAGGTTCTACACCATATTGGGAAGCTGCAAAAAAAGATATCTTTGCCATGCTTCGACAAACTTGGTTTCTTACTTTATCTGCAGCAGTGACCAGATGACCTGATCTGCTACACACTCTTGGTGTATTAATTGACAAAAAAAGTTATACACAAGACAAAATCATGAATTTTACCTATTTCACAAAATGTAGATTAATTCGCTCTGATCCCGTTACTACAGCTAGATTCTTCCATCCCAGAATGCAGGCCTACATTCAGCATTTCCTAAAGAGTGACGCTAATCTTATAGGACAATTGACAGATATTTGTTATCGTATTGAGTTCCAGCAACGGGGATCACCTCACTTACATAGTCTTGTATGGACGGATAATGCCCAAGTCTTTATGGAAGATGATACAAATGCCGTCGTAAATGTTTGTCGATTTAATTTTCCAAAGCCTCCAATTAAAGACACCGTAATTTTGGAGCCACTTCTGCAGCTATTGCACAGCTTACAACTGATGTTTATATATCCTTCATTGATTTCTTGGCAAGCATTCACATGTCGCATGAAGAATAAATTCTAGCTCTAAGAAGTACTTTAAAAGAAAGTTCCATATCCTTAAAGAGAGACCCTAATGCAGTAAGGATAAATGCTTACAACAGAGATATCTTGAAGACATGGCAAACCAATATGGACATCCAGTTTGTGACCGATGCATATGCATGTGCCATGTATATCATCAGTTATATAAGTAAGGAACAGAAAGGCATGAGTGATCTTATGAGAAGGGCCTGTGATCACGCCAAAAAGGGGAATCCAACATCAGAGAACAAGTGCGATCCATAGCTAACAAATTCTTGCGCAATGTTGAAATTGATGCACAAGAAGCCGTGTATCTGACACTTCAACTTCCACTTCGAAAGCCAACAAGAAGTTTCCATTTCATCAATACTTCTCCAAAAGATGACCGACCATTTGTGCCTATAATTTCTGACATACTGCAAGAACTACCTGATGAATCCGAAGATATTAAATGCAATAATATTATACAAAGATCCATTGAAAGACCACATTCTCTTCAAAATCTCTGCTTAGCTGATTTCGCTGCTTGGTACGATGTCATCAGCAAACCCAAAACTAAAAGAAAAGAAGTCAACAAAGTTCCTGAATCTTACCTAGACGATGATGAAGATGATCTTGGGCAAGTTCATGAAACAGAGAACATCTCAAATATTATAACCTTATCGTCAAAAACTATAATGTGGAAGAGAAAGAAAAAGAAGATCATACGATATGTCAGATATTCAAGACAGAAAGATTCCGAGAACTTCTATAGAGAAATGTTGATGCTTTTCTACCCATGGACATCAGAAGATAGTACGTTATTTGATTCACAAAGCCATGAAGAACAGTATTTAAAAGTGAGACAAGCTGTAGATCAGAAACATGCAGAGTATGAAAAGAAATTTGAAGAACTTGATGCAGCAGAACAACAATTACAAGCTGAAGTGCCAGACATTTTGTGGACAGAAACTGCACCCTGCACTAATTACTTAAATATGAAAGATGTAGAAAACTTCCCTACCAACCCAGAGAAAAAATTCTTTACCCAGTATGACTTTGGAGAAGATTTGGGAATACCTGGCACAAGAAGAACATGTTAGGAATAGGGTCTCGGATGATGAATTTCGTCTCGTGGTCCAATCACTAAACCAAAAACAAAGATATTTTTTTGATCGTGTGCTTGACATGGCTAAATTAGGATGAGCACAAGAGTTCCTGTTCTTGAGTGGAGGAGCAGGGGTTGGTAAACCAAAATTGGTGAAAACCATACATCAAGCCCTCCAGCGACAACAAGATACTTCAACTGGAGAAGATCCAGAAAGTTTGCCAGTTCTTCTTGTAGCACCCACTGGTAAAGCTGCTTATTTAATTAGTGACAAGACCATTCATTCTGCATTCCACATACCTGCCAATCAAGGATTCAGTTGCAAAAAATTGAACTCTGAGAATTGCAACTCTTCACGATCGAAGTACCAGAGAGTGAAAGTTGTCATTATTGACGAAATCTCCATGTGTGGCTCCAGTATGTTCAACTTCATCAATCTTCGCCTGCAGGAAATTACACAGACATCGATTCCCCTTGGTGGAATACACATCATAGCTGTTGGAGATTTGTTTCAGCTCCATCCTGTTCAAGATAACTCGATTGTCAAACCTTCATCATCTAATTACTTACCTCTTGCCCCGAATATTTGGACAGACAAATTTAAATTATTTGAACTCACTCAAATAATGCAACAAAGGAAAGATGATCCATTCGCCAAAACTTTGGACAGGCTGAGAGAAGGTATGCAAACTAAAGCAGACTTGGATGTTCTCAAAACCAGAATGATTACTGTCAGTGGCGAATCCTATCCGATAACCGCTCAACATATAATGTATTTTAACAAGTCTGTAGATGATCACAATAACAAGATGTTCAGTATGGTTACGTCAAGGAAAATTGAACTTCATGCATTTAACATAGTTCTTGGAGATGTTTCATGTGAAGTGAAGAAAAAGAGTTTAGACAAAGCTCCTGTGAAAGTCAAAGATGCAATGGGTCTAGCAAAGTGTATTAAAACTGCCACCGACTTGAGTCATTAACTTACTGTGAACATAGACACGGCAGATGGATTGGTGAACGGAGCAAGCTGTGTCACAAAGATGTTCACCTTTGGCACGAATGTAAACACACCAGTTATCATCTGGGTATTATTTGATCGTCCAGAAATTGGCGTAAAACTTCATTCGAACAGTAAACACTTGTACAGCTCCACGATATCAACTTGCTGGACACTTCTTTCTCCAATAATCAGACAGTTTCCAGTAGGACGTTACAAAAATGCTAAGCGCCTCCGGAAGCAATTTCCTTTTCAACTAGCTTGTGCTAAAACTGTTCATCGTGCTCAAGGTGACACACTGAACTGTGCAGTTTTTAATTTGCCAAACCTGAAAAGACCACATCTGCATTATGCTGCTTTCAGTCGTGTCACCTCCCTAGCCAACCTATTTGTTCTTGGAGAATTCAAAACGGACTGCATAACTGTTTCAAAGGATGTTGAACAGGAAATGAAAAGACTCCGTCTGTCTTTAGATGACGACTCTATAACGAATATTATGGATTAAGAATACTGATCAGCGATACGGATTTGATATTTTGGAACATCATGATGTCTTGCCGGCATCATTGAAAACTGTTGACCGCTTCTCTCTTGCAGGAAACAAGCCTATGTTTATGTATACTTTTGTCTTTTTGAATTTGGTGCTAATACTGTTATATGGAAATGGAATAGGTCTTTGGATTATGGACGCGGATATTCTCTAATGGACGACGGCTGGATTATGAATGACGGACTAGACGCTTGTAATTCCCAACTTACCATTTCACCACAGTTGTGTAACACGAGAGCAAACTCATTCATCATTGCCTTCAAAAATTGCCAAAGTCTTAAACGACATTTCGAAGATATTAACAGTGATTTCAACTTTCCGCATGCCAGTATCAACATGTTCGTAGAAACAAAACTCGGTTCTTCTGATAGGAGTGAAAACCTTAAGATCCCAGCATTCAAATCTTTCCGCAATGACTTCAGCCAAAGAAGGTCACCTTGTGGCAGTATCATCTAGTACCGTGAGAACTGTACCACATGTACAGAATTACTACGTATAAACTTCAATAACATAGAAATAACATTGCTGGAGCTTCAGTATTCTGTCATCATGTGTGTTTACTGCAGACACAAAGAATCCGTAACCAGCATTAGACAAGCAATTCACCATCTTTCAAAATATTTGCATCCAGACTAAAACTGTCATCATAGGAGATTTCAACATACATGCTGATCAATCAAACTGCGCACAACACATTGCAAGCTGAAATGAATCATCTACAGTTGAACCAAATAGTAACAGTACCTACAACAGACGGACTAACCACCATTGACCACATCTATACAGACATTGAGGATTCACATTTCCAATATGGTGTACTAGAATCCTATTATTCCTACCATAAAGTCCTATGATTTCGAGCTGACCCCAATCAGAACTTCAGCAAATGATACCACTACATGCAACAGGTAATTTATTTGCTTAATTCAATGCATTAATAAATAAACTTTTTTTAATAAATTCTTTTTTGCTCACCTGTACGAAGTATACTGACAACTTAGTCATACCCCTGGCAGCAATGTGACGGACCTCCAATAAGTATTATCAAAAAGTTTAAACCTAGGATAACACGAAAATACATCTTATTTTGAATGGCCGATTTTCATTAAAACCATATTTTAATACAACTCTTCATATAACTAGGTCGCATCATTAAACTACAAAAACCCATCACACATGATTACCAAACTTAAAATATATATACACACCAAGAACTCGCTACATACATGTGCATGTATCCCTCAGGTATACAAAATGAGATGTATAAGCTTACTTTTGGGAAAAAGGTAATAATCTCTTTTTCAAGTTTTAAAATATAGTTCCTCTTTCAATTCAACATCACTGACATAGAAGTCTATTTTAATAATAAATGTATTGTCATTGCCAGTGATGTGCAACCTCAAATGATGTGCCACCCTAAAGGGCTCGATCCTTATGCCAAGCTGCATGTTTCTGAAAATTCTTGCATTTACCATGTTTACCTCATTTACTCGATCAGACGTTCACGATGCTCATCCATCAACATCAAATGAGTTATTTGTTTGAGCTAGCGTATCTAATTCCGCTTAAACCGGTGGTCGGGGCCATGTGGATACTCCATAGTCTCTACATGAGCACCTGCAATACAAGCGCGGCTGAGACACTAAGCTACGTCTACGTCCGAGAATCCACCGTATTCTCGGGTCTGAATGTGAAGTTCCGAGGGAAACTTTCGTGTAGAGTCATGTGATAAGGACCTAAAATTCCAACTGATGAAAGGACCTAAATCCAGAGAGCCGAGAAGAATAAATCTGAAGGCCGACCAGAAGATAGTCCTGTCTGCATTGGAACAGTATGTTATTGAATGGTCTAAGCGAGAAAAAGTTGAGCCTACAGTACTCTCTGTTTGGCTGGACATCACCAAGAGCAAGGTCGTTGAAACAATCCGCCATATTGACAGAAGTACTCTTCCCCAAGCAAAACAAGTACCGAGAAACCTCAATTGGCAAGAAGTTCTGGCAAATCTCTCGAGTAAATTCGTCATAGTCCCAGCAGACGAAACTCCAAATATTATAATATTCATATGTAAATATTACTATTACCAGGTGCTGGTTAAAGAGTTGAGTGTAAACATATCGTCATCAAATACGTCTACTTACTCCCAAACTGCATTTACTCTGGAAGATTTCTTTAACAATCACGAAACGTTTCTCAGGCAAAGAGGTATTTGTCTTCCAACCAAGCATAACGACATACCGAAAGTTTACTGGACTCCCAAAATGCATATATCACGTACAAATCTAGATTCATAGCTGGTTCTAGAAGCTGAGCCACCAAGCTTCTTTCAACCCTATTGACGAGGGCCCTTCTGGAGGTAAAAGCATTTTGTGAAAGGTATTGCGCCACTATTTCTAAGCTTCGCTGGTGACCGCTAGACTCACACCACTGGTCCACGTGTGAAAGTTTGTCAGTTACTTGCCGAAGGGCGGTGGTTCTCTCCGGGTACTCCGGCCCCCTCCACCAACCAAACTGAGTGTCACCATATGAGTGAAACAAACTTGAGTGTGTCATTAAGCCAAATTCCCTCCCTCCCACTATTTCTAAAAACTCTTGCGCTAAATGTATATGGATATTGAAAAATGTCCTACGGAAGAACTTGATGCTAAAGGTCACATACCGTACAGACATGTATCCACATGGGATTTCTCGACTCAGTACTACAATTACTCATCAGGACCTTATTGACCGTCTAAGTTCAATAAAAGTATCTGTGTTCAAGAAAACTGATCGTAGATATATTAATGTCGGAAGCCATAAAACATTCTTTATCTCTACTACATACAAGAGATATCATTCATGGGATGTTTCTTTGTTTATAGAGTTTCTTAAATTTCTCATTAAAAATATCTATGTGAAATTTGACAACACAATATATCAGCAGCATATAGGTATTCTGTGCACCCCTGTCGGCTGACCTGTATCTGTTCTCTTATGAATATGACTGTATGCAGGCGATTTCAAAAACCGATCCATTCAAAGCCCATTCCTTCTCATTCACCAAACGCTATATAGACGATCTTCTCGCTGTGGATAATCGCTATTTTAATGACGCATTGAAGGATATATATCCACCTGCACTGGATTTGAAGGAAACTACAGATAGCCCTACAGGCACATCGTACTTAGATCTATACTTATATAAAAACGAAGCGGGCATTCTCTCTCGTCGACTTTATGACAAAAGAGATGATTACAATTTCGACATCGTAAACTATCCCTTTCTGGACAGTAATATTCCAGTGGAATTTGCTAGATCCTGTGTTAAATGCGACGATTTTAATCAACGTCGCAAAACATTGTTGCAGAAACTTATAAAACAGGGCTATTCCACCAAGCGCCTCCACTCAAAGTTTCTCAAATTTGGCGATACATATCGCATGCTGATAGCAAAATACGAGCGTAGCGTGCAAGATCTAAGGCGTTACGTTTCGTAACTTATGTCTAATTCCGCTTAACCCGGGGTTAGGGGCCGTATGAACACATGCACTTCAAGATCCTCATGGTGCTCATATGAACACACACAATCAAAGCGTGACTGAGATACATCATTCTCTAAATGACGACTTTACAACGATTATTATGGATTAAGAATACTGATCAGCGATACGGATTTTATATTTTTGGAACATCATGATGTCTTGTCGGCATCATTGAAAACTGTTGACCGCTTCTCTCTTGCAGAAAACTAGCACACGCTTATGTATAATATGGTTGTCTTTTTGAATTTGGTGCTAATACTGTTATATGGAATATGAATAGGTCTTTGGATTATGGACGCGGATATTCTCTAATGGACGACGGCTGAATTATGAATGACAGACTAGACGCTTGTAACATGGTTGCTTTTTAGTCGCCCGACGTCGCCTATTTTCCCGACCACTTGCACATGGCTCAATGTATGCACAAATGATGGACTATAGGGTCATATATCATGTATCGATCGTATTATGTGATATAATTCTCACCGAAGAAAATCGGAATGATCTAAGACGCCTGGTTGACTGAGGTTAAAATGTCACCTTGTTCATCTAGCGAATTCAACAGACAGGTATGTGAAATTCGTCAGGATTTCAAGTAACCACTTATTTCTTTGAGCTGATCTGTCATCACAGCTCCCGAGCTAGGGTATCCAATTCCGCTTAAGCCGGTGCTGGGGGACGTGTGGATACTCCTTAGTCTCCAACAACTGCAATACAAGCGCGGCTGAGATACTGAGGCTACATGTACGTCCAAGAATCTAGCGTATTCTCGAGTCTGAATGTGAGGTGCCGATGAAAACTTTCCTTTGGAGTCTTGCTTTTCAGTCACCAGACGTCAATTTTTTCTACCTCTTGTATATCGCTCAATATAGATACAACGGATGGGCTGTAGGGTCCTATATCACGTATTGATCGCATTTTCTGATATAATTCTTACAGACAAAAATCGGAATGATCTAAGACGCCTGGTTGTACAGTCCTAACGAATCAGTTTCTGCAATACTTTTCTGTGTCGTTGATTAAAGTGTCACACTGTTCATGTAGCAAATGCAACTGCGCGAATTTCGTTGGCATGAGAGTAAATGCTTTAAATTAGCTATTTTCTAAAGCATATAGGTGACCTCATACGTTGTCAAACAATGTTGTTGACAGAATGGGGTAATTGTAATTCGATATAGGTCATGTATTCACCGAAATATAAGGGAATTGCTTTTGGTAAGTGTTGGGGCAAATGTCATCGTTCATCGTTAAATTATCCTGGAATAAATGTTAAAAGGAAGTCCGTTGAGACAATTCTGACCAATACTTAGATAAGTACCACATTGGTTATCCATGGATAATACAGATGCCTGGCACCGACTATGTTCAGCTGTTGTCTACAGTCGTTGTTAAGCATGTTGAATGTATTCACAGTAATCCATTATTCAAATTATCACAGAGGCCTGGCACCGAAAACTGAGGCCTGGCACCGAAAATCTCGTTGTCTAAAGTTGTGTTAACTCAGGTTAAGTACACCCTCCAGTCCTCTGAAGATTAGGTCAGCAGCTTATTGTAACGAAACTCCGATCGAGAGATCATTGATGAACGGTTTAATTCTGCTCTCTTTTGTCAATTCGATCGACCGGTGGTAAATACATCTTAATCAGTGTGCTCTATTTACCTCGTCAGAGTTGACCGCTCATGGATATTTCAACACCAAAATAAATAAAAAATTTAGAAGTAGAGACTTTCATTAAAATAAGCAATGCATATTTTGTCCAAAGATGCAAATGATGAAACGCTTCAAATACAACATTAATTCTCTGCGAGGATATACATGGTACATGCATAGGCGTCATATCAACATTCAATATTTAGCCGTCGTCCAAAAAATCCTTTTTTCTTTATTCTTATGGAACGAAATATATGTCTATATTTACAACCTCTTTTCAAAAAAGTTTTAATCTTAACCCTACCTGGCCTGGGGGACGAAAAGTGCCCCCCCCCTAGGCCAGGTAGGGTTAAGATTAAAACTTTTTTGAAAAGAGGTTGTAAATATAGACATATATTTCGTTCCATTTGTTCAATATCGAAACGTAAATATATATAGTTACAGAAGTTATGAATTATAACCTCAAGAAGTTATATCAAAATTTTCACTGTCCAGAAAATAATGATATATTTAGCAGTAGTGAAGTCACAGATTTCTATGTTTAACAGCTTCCATGCCGTCAAGTACATGTGGTACATTCATAAAACTTACATAAACATGAGATTTTAGCCTAAATACATGTATTAAGTTTTCAGCTTATAGACTTGCATCCCAGATTTTTACCTCAATTATGTATAATTTTCCAGAGAAGCCAAGCCATAGTTGATGAAGGAGGTATCACTTAAGGCCACACTCGTTTTTAAAGGCAAGTTATTACCTGTATATGGTAGGATTCTGCTGGTGGACTGTTAGTCCTGAGGCCCCCCCTCTGTACATGTCACTCGACAAATATATGTAGGTTTATTGTTTCGGTGGGAAATTTAAGCCGTACGACGTCGGACATTACAGGTTAGTTTTGGTGCTAATACTGTTATGTGGAAAATGGAATAGGTCTTTGGATTATGGACGCGGATATTCTCTAATGGACGACGGCTGGATTATGAATGACGGACTAGACGCTTGTAATTTCTAGGTTTCTTGCATTTACCAGGTTACCTCATGTTAAGTCGTTTACTCCATCAGACGTCCATAATGCTCATCCATTAACATCAGATGAGTTATTTGAGCTGATCTGTCATCACAACTCCCGAGCTAGCGTATCTATTCCGCTTAAGCCGGTGCTAGGGGCCGTGTGGATACTTCATAGTCTCCACATGAACAACTGCAATAAAAGCGCGGCTGAGATACTAAGGCTACGTCCGAGAATCCACCGTATTCTCGGGTCTGAATGTTAGGTGTCTTCCTGTAGAGTCATATGAAGGATCAACCACCGCACCACCGGATCAACGATTGTGTCATTTCTGCTTAGAAGGTTCTGTGGAAAACGAGGCTCATTTTCTACAACGCTGTTCCCATTATAATGATCTTAGAGAAAGGCTTTTTCTAGACCTCAGCAAGGTGTTCCCACACTTCGGGTCTCTTTAATCTTATGAACAATTCCATATTATAATGTCAAATAACTTCCCACCTTTGTGTAGCATAATCTGTTCTTATGTCCGTCTATTTTTCCAACAACGCAAGGCGACCCCTATCGTTTGATCAGATTGTTTCCTGCAAGAGTTAAAGTGACACTGTTACATGTATGTTATATTGCATTGTTCATTTGTTGTTTTGCACTGCCCGTATGGGGCGTGTGCAAATAAAGAAACTTCAAACTATGGTTGTTTTTTAGTCACCAGACGTCGTCAATTTTCCCCAACTCTTGCATTTCGCTCCGATTTAAAGAGCTGCACTCGTTTTTGTTTACTGTGCAAATTGGCATGTATAGCCTTATTAAGTCTTAATGTACTCTGCGAATGGAATATCGATGTAAAAATTATGGCCCAATCCAATCTTCTGAAGGTAACATATTGCCATGTTTGCATTATAAGATAATGTTTAGTTCCTGTAGTCAACGTTTTGTTACATTTCCTTCCACCAATATTTTGTGGTCCATGCGCTCCACAAATTATAACTTCTCAGAATTATTGCTATATGTAGTTCATAACTTGGTGACGTTATAATTTTTTGTAACTTCTGTAAGTTAGTCCACTGTCTTTCTATGCTATCTATGCTATTCAGTATAGAGGTTTACGGTCGTATCTTAACAGCATGGCATCACATGAACCTGTGCTCAATTTCCTGCTGAATAAACACTACTCCCTTCTAAAAGGAAATGTAAGGGAATTAAGTTCAAAAGGTGCACACAAGGGATATTCAATTGAGTTTCAGATGAATCTAAATATAGCACAGCATCGCTATAGCAGCTATGATCAGGTGGACTCAGCAGTGGAATGACAGTAAACGCTGCAAAGCAACTACCCTAAAACAATCTTGGTATTTGTCTAAGTTGCTCCGTAGTTGTGTCCACTTTCCAGTATCAGCATCTTAAATTATATTGCTAAAAGGAGCATCTGCTGATATAGGGTATTTATTTTTTTATTTTGAATGTGTGGATATCTGTGAAAGATAAGATGTCGAATAGCTCCATCCAGAAATATGACACTTTGCGGGGAAAGAATAGTAACGCGAAATTGTGAAAAATGCGAACGGATTGAGCGTGAAGGTGCACTTCTTGAAGTGGGATGTATACAAGCAAAAATGGAATGGTTGCCGATCACATCCACAACATCACATTTTAGGGGACTCACAATGTCACTATTCAAGTTTAGTCATGATTGCTTCGTGTGACAAGCTAGGTAGTGATATTAAACTTATTCACTACGAGTAATGCTAACACGCAGTCAGAAGCAGTGGTATTTCTCATCCATCATCGTTTTGAAGAAAAGCGTTACGTTTGTGATCGCCGAGGGGGGCATATTTTTATGTTGAAAAGTCCATGGTGGTGCTGCGCAGTAAAAGGGCAAGATCATTATACCGTTGCTGTTATTAACTGAGAGATCATATTCCATGGATACAGAGAGGTCTAATTCTCAAGAAGATATGGCTGTTTGTTACGCATAGCACTTCGTTTTGTCACGTTTGTCGAGATAGGGATCTGCTAGCATTTGAAAAAGGACCCCCGATTTGAAACATACGAACGAAATAGGAGGGCAAAGCTCAGTAATAAACAGCACTGCCGTAATACTGGGCAATATATGAAAATACTGACACAAATTATATTGACAGAGATATATGGTCATTTGAAATGACATTTCCATTTTCGGGAGAGGGTCTGTTTTCGACTTGACATTTGGATATGGGCGACAGGCAAAGTCATTCAGCTGAGAACCAATCCCAAATCCTGATAATACACTCTTCTGCTATTAGCTCTGAGTAAAATATGATAGCATTTAGACAGACCTGGCCATTATTAAGGAAGATGTAACATTTCCATGTCCCGTTTTCGAGAGGGACTATTTTTTTGTTCCATTGAAATTTGAGTAGTACAGCCGATTACATTTTATGACTGGGATACAAACTATTACTTTGATAATAAAATGATTGTGTCAGTAACGTTAAGCAATAAATGATAATGCATCGATCGATTGAATCAGCAATAAGAACGAAAAAGACATGCAAATACACCTAACCCCCTTTCTTCAGTAGACATTTGCGTATGGTCCCCATGTAACGTCATACAGTTGGAATACAGAAACAAATCCCTTCAGCATATAAAATCTGCTATTATTACTGAAGATAATAGGATAACCTTTTTACAGATCAGATCAATAACAAGAACAATATGTTTCCATACACCTATCACCTTTTTCGACAGGTCAAAATTTGTAATTTCAGTAAAAGAACCCAAACTAGACAAATCAGAGAGAATGATATTGGTCTCTAGCAAAACCTGAAGCTAATAACCATGGAGATGTACGAAAAAGTTTGGTGCATTTGTCCGGTCTGTCCCCGTATGGAACAATTTAGTAAGCACACACGCACTGAAAATTCAACGAAGGAATAACTGTGCTAGAACAGCTTTTGGCCGCGAACTAGGTTTGGAAACGTCTAGAGGAACAGATGCCAGCCAGACTAAATGAGATCAAGACAAACGAGCTCTGCTCGCCTCGTGAAGGTTTCCCTGAAGAGAACAAAGGTGGCAGTGAAAGATATTGCACTCAATGTCAACCCATATTTCTTTCTTTTTGCCACCTTGTAATTCCCGATATTCCGTGTAACTGCGAAAGTTTTGGCAGACCCATCATTGCCAGGATCCAAATAAGGTTAATTTCTTGGAGAAGACGCCGGTTCTCGTCTGAAAGGGCATCTAGATTGATTTCTCCTTCAAGACCTTTAATTGGATTCTAGATAAAATAAGATCACCAGAGACTAGTGTTACCGAGTCTCTCGATTTCGACAGGACAGATTGTTCCTGTTTGTCTTGATGATTTAAAGTATTTTATCTTTTTGAAATTCTGCTCTTGTTTACCTTTTCATTAATTGTAATATATATAAAATATATTGAACTAAGTGAAGCAAGATTCTTGGTGGGATTCTATTTAGTGAACAGATTCGAACTGATGAATACTTGTATCGTACATGTACTTGAAAATAGTAAATACTTGTATCGTACATGTACTTGAAGATAACATGGGTTCTCTTTTTGCTATGTATTTAAATTTGTTTGTACTGAATTGACCACTATTGTGGGAATTATGCTATAAGGTTTTAAATTCAAAACGATCGGCCATATCGATTAATTGAATCATTTGAGCCTAAACATCATACAACCGCAGCAACTTGTTTTAATAAAACGGGGAAAACAAAGTGGTATTACAGTATTGTATGGCGAGTGTTTAACTCTGTTAATGATAACCTGTAATGAAATATGTTTTCAGATATTGCTGACGTATGGCAACATATGAAAATCACCAAAATCGGATTTAGTTCAATAGTTCTCTACTGACAAGGCAATTTCATCACAATTTCATCAAACTTTCACTGACATGGTCATGTTCAGCTTTCGTCCATTGAAGAATTTCTGCGTCCATAGTCTAAAAACCTAATTCAAAAAAAGCGTTAGTACCAAATTAAAAGAGCAAATCATAGCATACATAAAACCAGGCTAGTTTTCTGCAAGAGAGAAGCGGTCAACAGTTTTCAATGAAGATTTCACGATGTTCCAAAAATATCAAAGCCGTATCAAAAATCATGAATCATTAGATTCTTGATATGTGCTTTAGAATAGGTTAACCAGAAGACTATTATGTGAAGTCATGTGACGCAGTCAGTATGTCGGCACCTCTTCCCACTTCCCTTATATGTGTTGTAATTGTCCACATTAACAGCTACAATAAAAAGAAGGCTGGGATACAAATCTTCACAGGGATCATTGTTTGGTTCTTTTTTGTGACGTTTTATAGAAATATGCAGTCAGTTTATTCCTCTGTGGGTCATATGACTTCTTGTCAGTACGACTGTGCTTGTTCTTGTCGTCTGTAACAATTGTGTTTGCCTCAATAGTTTGAAAGAGTGAA
The DNA here is from genome assembly GCA_036873755.1 of Hanleya hanleyi. NCBI lineage: Eukaryota > Metazoa > Mollusca > Polyplacophora > Lepidopleurida > Hanleyidae > Hanleya > Hanleya hanleyi. Next base: position 23,442 of record JAVTVY010010919.1, on the reverse strand, counting down.
CCATGGCTGTCTGTAAAAATTACAACACATATAAGGAATGTGGGAAGAGGTGCCGATATACTGACAGAGCCACATGACTTCACAGTGTAGTCTTCCGGTTAACCTATTCTAAAGCACATACCAAGAATCTAACGATTCGTGATATGTGTTGTATCTCAGGTACGCTTTTATTGTACCTGTTCATGTGGCCACTTGGATGATATGACCACACGGCCCCTAGCACCGGTATAAGCGATATTAGATACAACTCTAGAGAGCACGATATCCCTTGATAACAAAACTAAAACATAAAAATGTATGCAACTGAACAACACAACCGCCAATCTGCTCAATGGGCTAACAATCTTGAAGGTGGCCCCATTCCAGCTATGGCCTGAATGTTTACTCGTGATGACGTTATGAATCTGTAACATTCTAAGTTATTTTTGTTCCTGTTTTAGTTTCGAAATACGTCTACTCGAGTGTAATAGCTGTAAATGTAACTCACGATACTCAAACAAAGACAACAGGCTCGCCGACTATCGTAGAATGTGGGACTACTTCGCGAACAGGGAATCGTCACGGGATCGGGTGCAGAGATAAACAAACACATGTGCTCATTTCCCGGTCAACAGCAATGAAATATGCAGTGATTTTTAATCAGTGTAAGCGGTTTGTACAGGAGCACTATCATTTGTGAATCAAGTTTAAACAGGACGTGATGCTGATCTATTTATATGATAGCGGATGTGAGAACAATGAGAGATTATAACGGACGATGACAAAAACTGGCTATATACCCCGACCTCGTTATACATACGGTAGTCTGAATAAGCTTTTCGATTAATACAAGAGTCATTTTTAGTAAACTTAAACCCGGGATTCAATACTAACAGAGGCACTTCTATTGCATACTTCATGGTGAGTTGGATACTACTATATCACACACATCTGCATTCTACAGTGTTCGTCATGTATACTTTATTACGATCACATACTTGTCACATGTAAACGGCCTATGCCTTAAGGTGAATTCGAAAACGGCTTTTGGAGAAACACCACGAAGATACTGTATTACACCACATATATACGTTGTTGAGTGGAATTTCGAAACATAGAGCCAAAGATCTTGATTACTTTGCTTGTCATTTGCGATCAGTATGTGATATTTATCACACATTTTTCACAGCATCTAACGAATGCTACTAGACGAGATATGCATGTGGCATATGCAGGTCCTTCCGGGATGCTGCTGTCGGGAGTGTTTTGGGCATGAGTTCAATTGAATAAAACACTGCGTTAACTCAAGGTATGTGAATAGTGGTCATAATAGTACTATAGTATACTACACTGATTCTAGTACTGAATGTTGACAGGATGACAAGCGGAGCCTGTGATCATTACAGATATACCATATATATATATATATTATTAACCACTGATTGTTAAGAACTGAAATCAGACCCTAGATGATGAATGCCATTAAAGGATCTTTGTCGCGAAGCCTTATTTCCATTTGACAATACTGGAAGAATATAAAGTGTCTGTCCTGCACCCTGGCAAAGTTTGTTTGTGCTTATGTACCATCGGACATTACCGGGTCGGTGGATAAAATTCCCCGATCTATCTAAAAAATGAGCTACATGTAGCACATGTTTTCCTGATTTGAAACCCAGGTAAGTCATACTTTCTTAAAAAGAAACATATGAAAAGGAACAATTGTTTTTCTATGAGACTTTCTGTCCTTCCACGCTGGATCAGGTAAGTCACTCGAAATACAAGCTCTGCATGATGTTCATATGCACTCGCACAATCTATACGCTTGAGTGGAAAAAAAAAGTGAGAATCAAGAAACCCTGGCACCGTGCTTCACACAACCCAAGAACAACAGCAATGCAAATCATATCAACCGATACCACGGAATTTGAATTTGAATTACATATAACATTAGCATGTAAAACTCAAACTATCAGTAATCTAAGAGCTGATGTGATACAAATGACGATATTTATTCTCCCAGCACTTCTGTAAAAAAAAAACCCAGGCCATTCTCAACACTGATTGTCTGTATCTTCGTAATGATATTTGTACCCGCTTTCCCAAAAACTTCTAGAATCACCGTTGTATCGTCACTTGTTCTCAGGCTCGAACTATCCATGCTGCATTCGAAGCCGTTGTCCTATCAAGGTTTCTTGTTGCTATATTTGAAGAATTAAATGGAACTCAACAAGGGTGGTGAAAAAAAATGCCGACCCACCGAAAATAAATCATATGACCCCAAAGGCAAACATACTGACTGCATATTTCTAAAAACATCACAGGAACTAGAACTGATCCCTGTATAATTTGTATCTCACTCAGCCACACTTTATTGTAGCTGTTCATGTGAGCATCTTGTGACATGACCACACGGCCCCTAGTACCGGCTTGAGCGGTATTAGATACTGATATTTAAGAGCGATGATGAAAATAGGCCTATGAATTAAATGATCTAATGGGAAATGATTAAATATGTGACCGTTAGATAGAAGAGACTGTCTAAATGACTTGCTGATTGACCATTTAGTACCAAGTTGTTAAACGAATTTCTCTGACTATTATGTGAAACCGCCAGGCGTTAACACCAGGCTTTTGTTTCTAATCCTTTTCTGGTGCTCTGACCTCTTGCAATTTGTATTTTCGAGAGGCCCACTGAAACATCTGTGACTGTCGATAATTAAATTTTATACGAATTGGAATTGGTTACTTGCGAAAGTTACATACCGCGAGTTTGTTGGAATTGAGAAATCGCGAAAATAACAATCCGCGAAAGTAACATGTTTTATCGCTCTCAAGAACAAAAAATATTGCTATTCTCTTCTCTTCTGTCCAATATATTGCATATCGCTCCAATCAGCAATACAAAGTTGACTGTAAGAACTCCATGATGTCGGATCGACATCAGAGGAAATCGTCGGTCGCTTATTTGTTACGAAATAAGTTTATCTTAATTTTATATTTGCTCGGAATATGGTGCCATGAAAACGGTCATGGGGAATTATGAACGGGAAATTTATGGACGAATCTTGTGCCAGTGATTGGCGGACCTGACCCTTGTGAATGTATCGTGAATTATATTTCCAGACGACCATCGATGTTTCAAGGAAAATGTGGATTATTCTGGTCATGTTGTTGGCATCAATTCTGTACGTTTAAGAAACAGAGACCACTGTGTCGAGTGGAATCATCTCCGACATACCCTCCAGCGTGTGTCCTCGACGACCTCTTGCTGACAAATTCAACTTCAAGCTGAAATCAAATGTTTGTGTGAGGAAACCCGCTTTTCAGACTTGTAAAACTTTGGGGAAAGTATCGACTGACAGCCGAACAAAGCTTCAAATACAACAACTTTACTCGGGATTGTTTCATCAACGTGTCATATCGACAAAGAAAACTGACGGAGACGTTTTCTGTCCCACGTAAGACAATATTATGGATATTACTGTGTAATTTTCGGGGAACGGGAAATTGTCAAAACCGTCAAGCGAATATTCCCTTATATAATATTCTGTCAATGTCGGGAACTCCAATTCTACGTATGACAATATTATAGATAATACCGGTTAATTTTCGAAGAATGGGATAAATGGCAGTATATGATAAAGGGAATATTCGCTTGGCGAGCTTAGGAATGTCGGGAAGTCCAGTAGAGCGCTGTACCGAGATCGAATTCTTCAGTTGCAAGAGGCGCAACACGACGTCATGGGCCATGCGACGTTACGCTGAGGTCAGACAAGGAGCTATTTGTTTGCATAGGCAACGTTGTATTATTTTATTTTAATATTACTTGTATTTTAATATTATTTTGTATTACCTTTACCTGGATGCCTTTTGTTAATGCCAAGAATTTATTTTAGGGACAATATCACCTTAAAAGTTTTTTCCAGTATCTTGAAAGCCACTATGGTACATATTTTCCGATTTTTGCGGTATTTCCCGCTGCCTAACCTTGGCGCGACGTCAAGTGTGCAATGCCAGAGTTTCGTGCGTTCCATGGCTGGAGATTTCGGGACGTCCATTTTGCGTTTCCACAAGAACAGTGTCCTGGATCAAATATGCATTTTATGAGGCTTATGACATTGTAATGCATTTCTTACTGCCCCAGATGGATCATTAGCGAGTCTGGGACGGAGAAATGGTTGATGATAAGCTAAGAGTATTGATTTTCAAAGAAGGTGTAATCAAGTTTACTCCCCATGGTATACAGACATCTGATTTTGTAAAATCAGTTACAATACCACACATCAGATTCAAAATTCGAAAAAAACCCTACTTTGGATCACTGATTAAGTTAGTTTTAACGGATATTAAAACAACAAGGCTACCTGCTGAAAAAATTAATTAATTCGAGACAAGCTGCAACGTATGTTTATTTATAATATCATTTTGCTTGCATGGAGTTTGGTGCTAGTTATGAATAACTAAGGCTTCTCGCTTGAGCAAGCGAGTCTTTATTCGGTGAGAAACTGAGACGATTCTTTAGTCGTATGATGGCATCGAGTGCGACGCGACTTGGCGCGACGTCACGTGTGTAATGCTGTAGTTTGGCGCATTTCATGACTGTAGGGTTCGATTTCGGAACGTCCATTTTGTGTTTCCACAAGAACAGGGCCACTTTCCTGGCTCAACGATGGATTTTATGGGGGCTATAACATTCCTTACTACTTCAGCTCGATCATTAGCGAGTCTGAGACGAATGAATGGTTGGTGATAAGGGGAGTAATAATGTTGCAATAAGGTGTAATCAACACCTGGTGTATCTATGTACAGGTCCTGCTCTTGCTCTGAAAGGATTATTTTGGTGCCTGTTATAGCACATACATACTGTTATTGAGCATGGGTTTTGCTGATACTCTATAAAACTTTCGACCCTTTTTGACGAACCCTGAATAAAACCAATCCTTGATAATATAAGTATTGAAGAGCTAATACTATTATCTGTTCTTTGAAAGGGTTTCATTGTGGATTGTTATATGTCTAAATAATATCTTTGTGCTGGGGATGAAACATTGAATATTTGCATTAATTTTTCGTAGGATCCAGAAAATTAAACGGTTGCCCTCGTGCCTGAGAGACGTCAACAATATATGGCGGAAAATAGTTCATTTCCCAGAAGAAGGGCTGTATCAGTTCACGGAAATTGGCGAGTGTGCGTAAGTATGAGGTTATTGTTATTATTTATCAATTTCCAAGCGAAATGAGGACATCATATATGCATGGCAGATGTCTTCCTGTAGGTAGTTCATTGCTTGAATATGCAGCTTTGCAAGATTCCTTGTCCAAATACTCGCATTATCGACATTTTTTAGTTGCATGATTCGTGCAAGAAAACCGATAAGAATCGCATGATAAAAATGCTGCAAATATTATTCCACGGTTCCAATGTTCAATATGCTATTGTTTTAAACCTAATTAATCCAATTTTTTTGCCTCAGTCGACATTTTTTCTAGTATCAAGCAAGGTTGGCTTCAAGAGTTCGTATGCATTGATTTGGAATGGGGAGATAACGGACTGACGTGTTATTGTTGTTCTTAAATTCACAGACCAATGAATCAACAGAAGTGTCATCCGAATCATGGGGATTGTTTCCTGGAGAAGGTGATCATTTATGCTCTCGTCTGGAAGAACCCTCTTCCATCAGACCCCAACGTAATTCCACTGTCTTTTCAACCGTTCCAGATGGGTGGATACTGTTCTTGTAAAAACGTAGGTTTTCAGTAACAGTTTGTCTTTGGCGATGATATAATAGCAGTAGCCACTGCATAAACGACAGCATCTATACTAAAAATACACATCTACATATTGCGAGCATCTACAACAATTTTATTCCACGTTCTGCGGACAGATTAAACAACATTATGTAACTCTCTAACGCTATTGACTTTTAACTAATTTAAAAGGCGATTTTTTTATTCACTTAATCACACGTGTTGACTGATACGTTTTCTTCGTCAGTCACTGGACACGCTGATGCGGATTGGATGACCGGAACATCGCAATGTCTTACCGGCATCATCGAAAATTATTCTCTTGCAAAAAAATACTGTTTCGTTCAAAGAAATGTTTAGTCTAATTTACAAAAACTGTTTCTTCATCTATACTGATAATAACACGGATCCTATCTCCGGAACGACAAAAAATAGAGAGCTGAAACTTCTTGACGTTTTAGATTATCATATTGGGGTCATTTGAGCGTATTTGCATGACCCCACGAGTAGAGGATCATGGGTAAATTCAAAATGGCGTCCATGTGGGGTATCAGAAAAGTGATGTTTTCGTCATATTTCTTCAAAATTTCTGGTTTTTGGTATGGAAAAGTTGGTAAAATCTATTTTATTTCATATCGTATTATTTTCTACTAATTTATCATGCAGTTTTTGCGAAGAAAAAACAAATATAAAAAATTCGAAAATTCTGACCAAAAAATGGTCCCAAAATGCTCTTTTTAGAAATGACGTCAGAGTGACGTCATCATGGCGGCCATCTTGGATTTTTTTACATTTTTTTGTAGAGCTTGACCCAATGATATAGTGTGGTAAGTTTCAGCTCCCTAGCCTTAGTGGTAGCGAAAATATATAGGGGGAGGGGGCGCTTTCCGCCGCCTCCCCCAGGCTGCGGTACACCCCAAATCGCCCAGACCAGATAGGGTTAATAATCACCATAGTGAAAACGAGGCTGATTGGCCGTTGATTAGAATTATATGCCAGGCTGTTAGATTGTTTACGATAAACTACTGTTCCTTTGTTTCCGGCGATTAGTGGTGTATGTTCGGTACATAGTTTTCATGTTACATTGTACGTCGCGTTGTCGGGTTTTCGCGTTGTCGGGTTTTTGCGTTTTCACGTTGTCGGGTTTTCGCGCTTTCGCGTTGTCGGGTTTGGATCATAACACCTCAACGTGCAATGTAAGGACCACAGAGTACGCAACTCGAGACGCTATAAAGTGAGCACCACGAGTATGCCGGTCATGCAAAATGCCTTGGCATAAATGTTGAAAAAGGATACTCATATTGGAAATTTAATTGCTGCAAGATAAATTATATTTAAACTGCTCTAAACGTATACATTAAACAAATAAAATTGAAGCATTAATTGAGACCTTGGTAAAATGAATAATATTATAATAATAATATGTATCCCCACTCATTGCTCATGTTAAGGGTCTTATTGGCTAGCGTAACAGTCCCAATGAACCCTCAAGTCAATACATTAGCTACATGTACATGAAACGTAAACTGCGAAAACACGAAAACGCGAAATCGCAAAAATGCGAAAACCACGGAAACGAGACGCGAAAACGCGAAAAAGTGACGCAAAAACGTGGCGTTTTCGCATATTCACATCGGGTTTTCGTGTTTTCGCGTTTTCGCAATTTACTATTATCGATGCGGAAACACGAGATGGTCGCATCCGGCATCGATAGTTTTCGCCCACGTTTCGTCGCAGAATATAATGAAAATATAGCCATTATAGTCTAAATCCACGATTAAGCACTCAACTCCCGTTGTCAACATTGGCTTCAATACAGAATGCTGATCTTTTGGGATCATTCTAGCTTCAGGACATTTTCAAAATAATTTCCGGAATATCAAGAGCAAATTCAGAATAGTAACGGTAATGCATGTTCATCTGAAATCTCCTTGAAGTTACTTGAAGCAATTTCCTTGTATGCATATTTCGACTCAATGTATCTATTCGATCAATTCTGATGTTTTCTTAAGTAATCACCCGAATCTCTATAAATGAAATGCTGCTGCAAGCTGGAGATTAGCGATCAACAGCTGATGGAGGTAGAACAGCGTGTTGTGTCTCTCGTCAAACTGACACCTCGGGGGAAAATCGAAATGCTTCTGATTTAGCGTTCACAACATGTCTCCAAATGTGAGTTCATGGATTTCAGTCAATGGACGTGCAATGACCGAGTTTTCAGGCACACTCTATCAATGGACGCGCAATTACCGAGATTTCAGACACACACTATCAATAGACGTGCAATGATTGAGTTTTCAGGCACACACTATCAATGGACGTGCAATGACCGAGTTTTCAGGCACACACTACCAATGGACGTGCAATGACCGAGTTTTCAGGCACACACTACCAATGGACGTGCAATGACCGAGTTTTCAGGCACACATTATCAATGGACGTGCAATGACCGAGTTTTCAGGCACACACTATCAATGGACGTGCGATGACCGAGTTTTCAGGCACACACTATCTTATTTTCTTGCTAAGATTTCCTGCATGTCCACATTGAAATGATCTTACAATTAGGTCACCAGTACAAACAGAGGGAGGAACTTTTAAGACGCCCTGTGAAAGAATTGACCGCACTCACAGTGCCAGAGGCTTTCGCCATATTAGGTCCAGTACGATGATGATTAATTCATGGTACCATATACGGCGAAATCATTGGATTATATGCAAGGAACAATGACCCTACGATGATATAGATCTGTTAAGGGTACGGAGTCCTCCTACACACACTTTTGAACATCGTTTAGAACTTGTCTTAAACAGCTAAAAGTATGCCTCATAGCTGTGGTAATGTATATATTTATTGAAAACACATTTCTTAAGGATTGCAAATATAGAAATGTTTACACTGTAAACCAGTAAGTTGTGAAGATATTCGGATTAAAAAAAAATTAATTTAACATTTAATCCGAATTTTTTAATTGCTATTTTCAAAAAAGTATTCGACTTATCATAACTTACTTCATTATTTTCTGTAGAAAACAACTCAAACAGGAAATCAATTTTATAAAATTTAGGTCTAGTTCCCAATCTATTGACATTTAATTGAATTTTTCTTCACAAAATCCAGCAACTCGCAACTTTGGAGTTCAATTAAATGTCAATGAAAGAAGGACTAGGCCAAATTGACAAAACTGAGACATGGATTTCCTGTTGGAGTTGTCTCCTACAGGAAATGATACCGTAAGTTACTATAAATTAAATACTTTTTCGAAAATAGCCATTTAAAAATGAAGTCTCATTTTTTAAAATTATTAGTTTTTTTAAATTGAAAGTCTTCACAACTTAAAGATTTACAGCGAACAAATTCATTCATTTGGGCATTAGGAAATGCGCTTTCAAAAAAATATACATTAGCACAAATATAAGGCATAGTTTTAGCTGTATAAAGACGAATTCTAGAGGGTGTGTAAAAGTTTCGGCAGGAGGGCTCAGTATCCTTGATAGTTGCAACTGTAAACACAATATTTAATTCAATACATTTTTCCACTACATCGTTTATGACACATAAAATACTTACTTGCACTGCCCCAAATGTGGCAACAAAGGATCTGTTGCACACCCGAAAGTTTACAGATCAATTCGAAAGACAAATCTTTGCATCGACCCTCCAAGTCGAATAAAAAAAAACTTGCCAATATTCGTGCTTTATATTAAGACCATATAATCAGACTAAGCTTTGCCTTATTGTCAAAGTCGTGCTTGACTAAAAAGGGTTAATAATCAACTCTTACAGTATCGATGTCAATTCCGTTGGGTGATGACGGCTGTTCTTCTCTGCCAGCCATTAATGTTTACACGGTGTTATTTCTAAATGTGGCGTGGTTCGGAGGGGTGAGTACGTTGATGGAAGAGATAACTTACCCCGCTTCTTTCTTGTCGAAAACAATTTTTTCCAAGCGCTCACCACCTATTTTACAGATAAAATTTTCAGGGTGTTGACATTCAATTGATTAATTTGATCCTGAATTCGATCAAACACAGCGAGGAACCTCGACGAATCGCTGGGGACAAATAGAAGGCACCAACCGTGTCCGAGACTCGCCAAATAAATAAAGTTTAGCCCGAGGGTGATTGATTCATGGTTCTAAGAGCGAGGTACATGGATTATATTTGCGGAGCGATAAAACCACGATGAGATTCGTCAACAGATGAAACTGTCCAGTCATCGTGGAAATTGAGAAAAATGTATTTCGCAATTCTTTTATCGCACGACAAAAGCTGAGAAATACTATATTCGCTGTTCCTAATCACACAGAAAGCATTTGCGCAGTCTCAAGTTTTGCAACAAATCATCCTATTGCACCCTCTCTAGTATACAGACCAATTTTGGAGTGTCAATGCTTACATCGCCCGGCCTAGTAAGTGTGTGGGGGTTTTTTTCAATAAAACATTACCAAAGATGGTCACAAATTCGTGGAAATGCTAACGCAGGCATCCTTACAAATGTTCATGCTTAAAAGCTTCTGGTCCAGCGATTGGCGTCTACACAGAGAGAGATTTATTTTTAACCGCGAATAGGTTCAGAGGGTGAAGTGCATGAGTTGAAGGGATTGTGAAGCTTCTCTCTTGCCGGGGACTAACATAAAAACAAACTTGTCGTATAATCTGATGCCTATACTAAATGTCTGACTGTTGGATCAGGAGATGAATAGATTAACAAAACAGTTTCAACTTTGATTCTATGCTGATCGCTGTCGAAGAAAAGGGTAATTAAGTTCCATTATCGAACACTATGTTGCCAAATACATCGGGTGTGTCTCTTTTTTTTCCAGGAGCAAAGCTCTTGCATGGGTAATATCATTGTATTTAACAGCGCCTCTTCCTTTTTTTGTTTATGACATTGTGTAACTTATTTTGGGATAGAACAAGCCCCCTGGGGTTTTAATCTCACCAAATGTATAGCTCAAATTTATATTCTGTTAACTTGCTTAGACCTCATTTGGTTAATAAATATTCAATTCAATTCAAAATTCAAAATTCTTCTATCAAGCTCCCAAACCGTGATTATTTACTTATTACCAGCTTCGCGTGAGCTCCGTCAGCCTTTTCTTTGCATAAAAATACTATTGACAGCTCCTGCCTGGCAAGTCACAACTGTTTGTTCGGTAACTGTTAGCTTAACTTTTATCACGGATATGAAATCAGAAATAAAATCAACTTATGTAGGAGGGATGAAACTTACGGACCTCTATCATGTCATGTCAATCAATGGACAGAATCTCTGAAGTACTCTGATCAGTTTTACCACATTCAATTCCTCTAGCTATTTACAATGTTCGATGATATATCGGTCAAGGTCAGGTTATTGTACTCTAATTTACCACCACTACTTGACTGAAAGTAAGCCATATTGAGTATATTTAGAAAACCTATTGGTGTTTAGATATGCAGGTAATTATGACTCGTGCCGGAGTGATACCTGAAATGAGAAGCATAATACAGATCTATGGAAATGGTGCATTGCAATTCTTACAGCGCGGCATTAACCAGCACTGTAGAAAACATTTGTTTAATGCCCCCAACGAATTGAAATATACTATTTCTAGAGACCAGACTCATTTCAATTATCGATGCTGATTCAATGACTTCATCGGTAAAAAATTATGGGTAGACTAATCAGTACATGGACTGTCAAACAAGTCTGCATTATGCAGTTTCAGAATCTCTCTCAAATATCTTTGGGCAAAAAAGCTTCTCTTTGATGGTAACAAGCCTTGGGTGATCGAATTCGTTCTCGCCAGTACCAATGTCATTGAGGCTAATATCGGATCATTTGGATTTTCTGGAGTTCAAATACATTCTAGATTAAACTTCGCCAGTGGGCATTAAGCTTTAACGACTCTTGGCAATATCGACTTCAATTTCAGCACCCAATCTACCAGCACGCCGTTACCATGACAAAATGCTTGTTATATTGGTATAAACAGCCCGCAGAAAGCAGTAGGAATTCTGCTGAATTCAAAGACAGGACATAGTGGCATTGAACAATAGTCGGATTCTATGTCAAACTAAATCTAAGGATAGTTGAATAGCGGCAGATCACAGCTGTGCTGGACGTCTACATCAAATAACAAGTGACAAAAAATTAGCAAACATTAGGTTTCGTTTTTTATTATCCTGACAAGTACTGGTTATATTACTATATACAGAGTTTGATTCATCAACTGTGAGCGAGGTTGATATCTAACTAAATCCAAGGATATTTGTATGGCATCAGAGCACAGCTGTGTCGACGTACCAAGTGAACAATCAAATATAATAAATATATTATTTGTCTACTGATAGTAGGATTAATATAGGTTTTCAACATCATCAGATCTGTTTGCCGTTTAAAATCGAAATTCAGATTTACGTTCAAACTGATTAGGAATTGCCACGTCTATAATATAAACGAATTTTATCCACTCCAAGCTGTTAGCACCAGGCATAAAACAGTATATAAAAAGACAATCTAGTTACTTGCAAGAGAAACACTATCCGTTGTGGTTGACATTTTTGAGAGACAATATTCGGATTCTTGAGATTAACCTTGCTAGTTTAATCAGGGAGAGTGATATTGCAATAACAGCTACAATAAAAGCGCGGCTGACATACTAAGGCTACGTCCGAGAATCCACCGAATTCTCGAGTCTGAATGCGTTCCTGTAGAGTCATATGGGTGCTTTTGATGGGTGCTTTTGATATACTCAGCAATCCTGAAGAGTCCATAACCAGGCTAATACAAGCGTCTAGTCAGTCATCCAATATGCAGCCGTTGTCCATTAATGAATTTCCGCGTCCATAATCCAAAAACCTAATTCATATTAGCACCAAGTTCAAATAACAAAATATAGTACCGGTATACATAAATATGCTACTTTTCTGCAAGAGAGAAGCGGTCAACAGTTTTCAATAATGGCAAGACATCACGATGCTCCAAATATATCAAATCGTATCGCTAAGTCCAGTTCAAGGACGATAGCTACGTGGTTGTAAGAACAGGGTAATTGGTTCAAATCTGGCAAGCTTTACAAAATTAGTGAGCTTACGAACGAGTTTGAATTGACCATGCATTGTGAGATGAAAACAGTATTCGATTAGTTGTTGGTTACAAGATTGACACAATGTTGCTGCTGAATCGTAATCGCGAATACAAAAACTACTCATGCTTGCAGACTTTTGGACTTGGGAGTATGGACAGAAACTTCCAGTCTATAACGTGTTTCTCTCTTCAAAGTATGAAATTTGATCAACTAAAGCAGAGAGAGAGAGAGAGAATTAAGGTTTAACGTCGCGTTCAGCAGTGTTTCAGCTATATAGCGACGATCAAACAAAATTCTAAATATTTAAGTTAATAACTTAGTAATCCAACACATTAAAACATACACACATTAAAACTTATGCAACAAATCGATTTCTCTAAAATAACCTAAGACACAGTCCTCCCTCATCCGACCAAACGGGTCTTCTAAAATAGTTGCTCGATAAAAATAATCTCTTACAATCTTAAAATCTATACAGTCGATAAGAATATGTTTCACTGTGAGATCTTCGTGGCATGGAATACTCCTTGGGACTGGCTTTTTTTTAGTAAATGTTCGTGAGTTAATCGTGTATGGCTGATTCTACATAGCCTGATCATGGCTTGATCGAAAAATTTCTGACTGTTCAGATAAGTATAGCCTGCATTTTTTTAAACTCATGCAGTTTGTTATTATTCACGGCATCCCATAAAGATTGAAACAGCTTTCTCACATAAGTACAGACAGAGGGGCTGAACTCCCTATATGGGATTCCAACAGGATCAACCTCATCTATGGCTGCTTCAACTAAGGCATTATTGAAGAGGGTCAGGTGCCGAAAAGGGAGCAACTTGCTAAAAAAAGTTCATGTTCAAAAGTAGTTCAACGTATCGTTTCCGTTTTGTCTAAGTCTACAAGATTCTGAGTCAGTAGAGAGAATGAGTGTGATAAACTAGTGTCGATCAAGAGGCCTTCATGTTGACAGTTGTGTTTCTGGGCTATCGATTGGCGTGTTTAGAGACAGTGTACCATGTCGAACAGAGAAGAGGTTAAGGGAGGGTAAGTGCACTGATTGAACAATATAATGAGATTCACAATTTAGCCTGGTGAAGCGGGAGATAGAAACATTAATGTACTGTTCTTCTCCAAACATGGGTTATGATTGCTGTCGCATAATAACAATTGAGTTGATTCGTTCACCCATTTGGAAAATATCAGTGATCAAACGCGTATATTGTCTAGTTTGTCAGGAGCAAAACTGTTCGTTTGCACAGCATGAACACATGTCTATGTTTCTTAAAAAAAACTACTTATCCGATATATAGACTTGTAAGCTAGCTGTGTAAAAGCTTATCTAGCTAATTCTCTTAATTCATCATCACTTCTAGCATTTGTGAACTATTTACAGCCCTTGTCCGGCAATCCTACTCGTTATCATTTTTGTTTCACGTTTTCATCAGTGACAATCGCGATACTTTTAGTCTCTTGAAAGAAAATGTGACCAAAAGCCTTTAAGGAATGTGAATTTAAAGTATGGATTAGAAATACTGATCAGCGATAGGGATTTGATATTTTAGGAATATCATGATTTCTTGCTGGCATCATTTAAAATTGTTGACCGCTTCTCTCTTGCAGGAAACTAGCCTAGTTTTATGTATACTATGATTTATTCTTTTAATTTGGTTCTAATTCTATAATATGAATTAGGTCTTTGAATTAAAGACTTGGAAATTCTTTAATGGCTGAATATTGAGTGACGGACTAGACGCTTGTATTCGTGACAATTGTGTCATATAATAGTATAAATGGAGTTTGGGAATCAAGGAAACGCAGACAGTGTCATGTCTTTATGTTTGATCAATGGCAATATTCATACATTTTAAGCATGATATATTATTTCCAAGAATATCTATAATATTCCTGCTGTGTAGTAATCATGGTGATGCGCCTGTCCTCAACTCTCAATACTTCGGTAGAAACATCTGTTCAAGATATATTCCATACAATGTTAAATTCAGTTTCTGGGTGATGCCACATTGACCTTTCACACATTGACCTTAATATTATTAGCTTGTTTGGTATTTGCTCAATATACCTTCTGTAAACCTTTAAAGTGAACTGACAGAACGGTTTCTAAGTTATCGTGCTAAAAAAAATTTGTGACGCCCACACGTACAAAGAGGCAGCGATTATATATATCCCATGATCAGGGTCCGAGTGGGTGATAATAACTGTTTTTTTCTGGTATTATATCGGCAACATCTGTGCAGTTAGAGAAGTTTGGTGAATAATACCTCAAGATACAGTACATACACCATTATCAGTTCTGGAGGGCTATGACTTTGGGGATTGACCTAAAAATAAATAGTTCACTTCAATTTCACATAATAGCACGCCTGTAAACTTCCGGGATGTCTTCTGAAACATAACGCAATATACAGATTGGCTAATTTTAGATGCAGTTTTGGATGCTGAGGCCGTGACCTTTCACTCATTGAACTCGATATCATTAACGTGAGAGCTCTTTTCCCAAAACGCTTTCAGTACAAATTTGGAGTGATTTGACTGAATGCTTTTGAAGTTTACATATTGTGGTAACAGAAATTTGTGACACACACACACGGACAGACACCGATTTTATATTCCACCGCCGGGGTCTGGCCAGTAATAAACATATTGGATTGTGTTAATGGGTACAGGTTTATACATATAACTTACTGGCACTTTGGAAGGAAACGATCTAAATGAAGCAGAGCTTCTCGTAGTAAACCATCTGGTGTTTTTATCATTCTTATTTCATACACATTTGGAATTGATGATGTCATAGAAATTAATTCTTTCCATTATTGACGCGGAAATTCTTTTATTGACGACGTTTGAATGTTGAATGTCGGATCTGACGCTTGGTATTGCTGGGGTATTATCTTTGTTTCAACGTTATGGCAGAATGTCAACAGGCGAATGCCTACTACAGGCTGAGAAACTTAAAAATACATACTGGGGATTGATCTATTCTAAGATTTAATAATGATGAAAGCAATTTTATTCCAAATCTGTCTTTCAAAGTATGTTACACTGTGTCAATGAGTTTGCTGAACTGAATGCGCGAGGCATCATAATACACCTGCGGATATACGCTTTATTAGAGAGTAAGATCATAGTGTCACATGCAAGTGGAATCTATCCTCATCTGAAGATTGAAAATTGTCATCAGTCTTGGATCAGTTTTACTACAGGCCTTATCCGTGTTACTCACCTAACATGACCATTATGATGTTTGATCACGCAGCTTAGGATGTCGTTACTGAGTGTGCTATCAGTAACGATGGTTTTATTACATCTGAATGAGAGTAAAGGCGGAAATCTGGACAGCTTACCGTTTGCTGGAGCATATCTTTCTCTACTCTAACGTCAGACCTGAATAATGTATGGAACACAAAGGATCTTCGATGTCATGGGCACATGGCGTTTCGATTTTTTCTCAGTTGCTTTCGAATAATTAATATTATTGCTAAATTTAGCTGGTTTCTTTCATACACGTTTCTGAGTTTTGAGGTGTAGTGTTAAGACATCACTCAATCGCTATAGCGACTAACGTAAATGTAACCGGTCGTCAGATATCCCCCCATATTTGTAACATCTATTAGCTCATTAAGCTTGAGTGTTCATCAACACGTGTGTTTCTCATATATGGTTCAACTACGTGAACATCAAACGGATCGAATCTTCCCTCGAATGACATTAATTGCAGACGTCCAGCTGTTCGTTTCGCGAGAAAACTGGAGAAAGGATATTGTGTATCTACCTATTCAAAACGTGCATCTTACGCAATAAGGATTACGCGCGGGTAACTGGGTTCATCAAGATGGAAATGTTGAACCACGCTGAATAAATGGTTGTCTTAATTTGAACGTCTGAGGGTCGCCATGAAAATTTCTTATCCTAAACGACAACGCGCATTATTAGTACATGTACATCGTGGCTTTATTCCGGAAATGACGTTGATGAAATACAAGACACAGGGAAGACATAGATTTAAAAAGGATGATAGAGGAGCTAAAAGCGTACTTTAACTCACCCCCCCCCCCTCCAAATTGAATGTAGCCTATACGAAGTGTACAGTTTTCGTCAGGCGAAGCAACTCGACAGAGAAGCAGTAGCCTATTACCATACAAGGCTCTGCCAATCAACACAGACTTGTAAATTTATAGACAGAGAGAGAGTGAGAGAGAATTAAGGTTTAACGTCGCGTTCAGCAATATTTCAACTATATGGCGACGATCAAATAAAATGATAAGTATTCAAGTTAATAACTTAGTAATCCAATACATTAAAACATACACAAATAAAAATTAATGCAACAAACCGATTTCTCTCAAACAACCTAGGGCACAGTCCTCCCTCATGCGATGAAAGAATCTCTTACAATCTTAAAATCTATACAGTCGATAAGAATATGTTTCACTTTGAGATCTTTGTGGCATGGAATCACATACCTGTCTAGAGAAACGCTTCTCGAGCATTAATTGGTTCTCATGGAACTCTTGTCCACATCGTGAATTATACTTGGTGTACCTGCTGCACTGCCTCTTCAAAGTGCACGTTGGTGCGTGTCTGCCGCTAAATTGACAATAGATGAAGAGGAGTTATGGATTTCGATATGATCCTGACCAATTAACTGCTAAAAACACACGCAGAAATAATTTACACTTAGCTTGAATCATGTGTGAGTTATATCCCCCCTCCCCGTTCTTTGTGAACGTTCAGCGTTCTTTGAGAGCGTGATCGGGCTGAGGTGACAGAAAATCAGCTACCCACAGAGGCATTTCCAACAGACTGGTAGCTTCCGGCTTAGAGCATTGTTCTTGATTAATTTATTCTTGAAACTTCGCCGTGTAATTCCCGCCAGTTCCTACTTTCACTAACATCTTCAGGGTGAGTAATTTGAGCTCAACTTTGTCATTCAGATGATTTTAGATCACGCCATGTTGTCACCCTCACGCTGTTTGTGTTGTCATTTTTTTGTGGTGTCCGTTATTTCACTTGCAATATAATAAATTGGATATCCGTCATGTGATTCTACCGGCCAACAAGATGCATTTAAAAAGTCCCAAAACGACAGCTCAATTACCATACTGTCGGTCGGGAGTATGGAATTATTATTAATAACTAGCGTAAAATCCTCCAACGGACGGGGAGAGAGCAAATGTGAGCATATGCACTGCGCAATGTAGCATTGGTGGAGTACCGTTCACAAAAGTTAATACATTTCAGCAATCTGCTTCGGTGAATTGACTATCGTACTATATTTACATATTTTTCAAAATCCCGCCCTCCCCAGGCCCTACCCCTCCACCTTCACCCTCATAGATCCTCTGAACTAATCAAAGACCCCTTTCAAGACGATAGATAGACTTAAACATGTTATTCTATCGTTCACTTTCCGTTTCTTGTCTTAAGTGGGCGTTCGATGCCCTTATCAAGTTTTGTTCGAATTTGGGTCAGTTGTCTAGACCCCATAGCTCTAGCTATCTTGTCTAAGATTCACCGCCTTCCGACTAAAATTTCCGGCCCACAACGGGCGTCAGAGACCCCCTTTAAATGTCAAATTAGGTCAGCCCAGTGGCTGCACAGGTTTCCAGACAAAGTACCATTAACGCATGTTTCGTCCTTTTTGTTGAATGCTCCTGATTCTAAGTCACTTTGCCCAACGCCATAGCTATCATGCGTATATATGTGTATGCATATATGTGTATGTTCCTGTATATCTATTTACGATTTTTAGCCTTTTTTTAGTGTTCTTTATTTTTGTTTTATTTATTGTCGGTTTTCACAAACAGTAAAACATTAGCTCACTAATGAACTGTTATCACCGGTATTTGAAGAAAGTATCCTATCTCATCTCTTATCGTGACGAAGGATCACAGCATCTGGATAAGAAATGGTCCAAATGGGCGCCAAATGCCCTTTTCGAAAGTTTTATTCCGGGTTACCCACAATAATCCAAATTAAATTCCTGACGAAATTGAAGGACCTTTCGACCAAAACTGTGACTGTGCAAACAAACAAAATGACGAGACAAACAAACAAACAAATAAACAGAGACAATTATTAAAGTTATAGTAATATTTTTCTGGACAGGAAATCGGTAGACCTGGTGTATCAAGTGGTAGACCTGGTGTATCAAGTGGCAGTCCTGGTGTATCAAGTGCGGTGTTCATATGGGGACCATGTTTGTGTTTCTGGTTCATCGATTACCGACCAGGGACAGTGTTATTCGCCCTGGGAAGAGATCGTGAGGGTTAAGTGCATGGATTATTGAAGAATATAATATAATTCGCAGGTCTGTCTGGTGGAGTGAGAGACAAAGACATCAGCGCGACTATTTCTCGCCACAGGTGGTAAGCTGATCTCTGTCTAAGGATAAGATGGACTTAATTTCGTCTTCCTTGCACCAACAGAATGCCGTGGAATATATCGAGTGACTTCCCATTTTTGTCCATGAGCAGAAATGCTAAGTGGATAAGAGAGAATTAAGGTTTAACGTCGCATTCAGCAATATTTTAGCTATATAGCGACGATCAAACAAATTCTAAGTATTCAAGTTAATAACTTAGTAATCCAATACATTAACCCTACCTGGCCTGGAAGGCATTTTCCGTCCCCTGTTGGTTTTTTTGCTCCTATCTCCGGAACAACAAAAAATTGAGAGCTGAAACTCCGTGACTTTTTAGATTATCATATTGGGGTCATTTTGAGCCTATTTGCATGAACCATCGAGTAGAGGATTATGGGTAAATTCAAAATGGCGGTCATGGGGGTACCAGGAAAGTGATGTTTTCGTCATATTTTCTCACAATTTTTGCTTTTCTCCATGAAAAAGTGAGTAAAACCTATTTTATTTCATATCAGATTATTATTATTTACTAATTTATCATGCAGTTTTTGTGAAGAAAAAACAAAAATAAAAAATTCGAAAATTCTGACCGAAAAATCGTCCAAAAATGCTCTTTTTGAAAATGACGTCACAGTGACGTCATCATGGAGTCCATCTTGGATATTTTACATTTTCTTGTAGAGCTTGACATAAAGATATGGTGTGGTAAGTTTCAGCCCTCTAGCCTTATCGATAGCGAAAATATATAGGGGGTGGGGGGAGGAGCACTTCCACCCCCTTCCCCGGCTGCGGTACACCTCAAATCGCCCAGGCCAAATAGGTTTAAACCATACACACCTTAAAACTTATGCAGCAAACCGATTTCTCTCAAATAACCCAAGATAAAGTCTCCTTTCACCCGACTAAAAAGATCTTCTAAAGTAGCTGCTCGACAAAAAGAATCTATTACAATCTTAAAATGTATACAGTCGATAAAAATATGCTTCAATGTGAGATCTTCATGGCATGGAATACACCTTGGGACTTTTTAAGTAAATGCTCGTGAGTTAATCGTGTATGGCCGATTCTAGACTGCCTGATCATGGCTTGATCGAAACGTTTCTGGCTGTTCAGATGGGTATAGCCTACAGTTTTTTTGAACTCCTGAAGTTTGTTCTTATTCACAGCATCCCATAAAGATTGAAACAGCTTTCTCACATAAGTGGATAATATGTGCCATGTTGTTCTGTAAACCTGCGAAATTGGTATTTAAATTTCCTGGGCAGATTCGTACCAGCTCACAAAGCCCTGTACAGTCATGTATAAAAAGGAAGTTGACTGAACACTCGTGAGCAATCGAATGTTATATGTCAAATAAGACACATTATGTAGTGCTAGAATCCACTCATCTTCTGTTTTAGTATGTTTGTACTTGATGCAATCAAGAACCACAACAAGCATGTGATGGTCGAATTTGTTCGATACAATATCAGGGCTATATGCAGTCACGGTTATTTGCATTTTCTTGACATCAAACACTAGTACTGTCATCGGAATCATCGACTAACCACACGATATCTCTTTTTTTGTATTTAAATAGATCGAAGTACGCAGCGAGAATTTCGTTTATTTCGTCACAGGTTTGGGAATCAGATAGAACATAAAAGGTCAGTAAAGGGTGTACGAATTCGGTATCTTATAAAATCCAAAGACATTTACTTAGCATTAAGGGACCGTGCAAAATTTATTGATGGGGTAGGACCGATGCAAACGGTGGGGGGACCAGGGCTTTTTTTCTCGCTATTTTATGTAGGACATTAATTATTTTTACGTAACTATCCATAGGACCAAGAGGTTTTTTTTCAAAAATAAATAAAGAAAATATACGAAGCTGCGCATCTGAAAACCCCTCGACTCTGGGTCCTGATTCGATAGGCTTCTGGGTCATGGCCATATGGTGTGCCCAGGGATGTCATTCTTGAGATATGTCTGTAATGAGATTTCAAAATGAAGAGCTGAATTGTATTGAAGATATGTATCATTGATGATTTTGCATAAATTAAAGATGGCCACCAAGGCTTCCGCCCAATCAGAAAGCCGGCTTGGTAATTTATTGAAAGCCTCCTGAGGTATCGATGATGCACAAATTTTCATACTGAACAGTTGAATGGCATCAGAGATATGTACATGTATCATTAATAAAATATGGCCACCAAGGTTTCCATCAATCAGAAAAAAAAGTTTGCTAATTTATTGAAAGTCTCTTGATGTATCGATGATTCACCAACTTTCATATTGAACAGTTGAATGGTATCAGAGATATGTACATGTATTATTAATGAGTGCATAAATTAAAGATGGCCATCGAGGCTTCCGCCCAATCAGAAAAGCTGGCTTGGTAATTTATTGAAAGTCTCTTGATATATCGATCGGATGATGCGCCAACTTTCATATGGAACGGTTGAATGGTGTCAGAGACATGTACATGTATCATTAATGGGCTTCTAGATGATGACCATATGTGTCATTCAAGCTTGGCGTTATTTGCATAACAAAAAAACTTTGCTCAGGCGGGTTTCCTATTGGAGGGGGAGGTCCATACAAAAGAGGACCCTTGAGATAGTGAATAAAATACTCTAAATATCAACATAAAATATCAGTCTGGTATCTGTGAACTACAGTGTATATGCCTGACAACATGAAACCCCTGAAACAAAGACCCTTTTATCACTGAACAACTAGCATGTTAAATACAATGCACTCTAAATTTCCATACTTATAAAAATGTGCAAAAGTATATGTGCATATCACATATTGGTTAGGGGGTGGTGTTTACAGATGCGGCTCACCAAATCCGGGTACATGTAGGTCACAACATAGATAGGACCAGAACTTTTTTTACCCAAGATCCAGATAGGACTCGTAGTTTTTTTTGGTTCGAAGATAAGGGGGACCAAGGATTTTTTTAGCTGATTTTCCTTGTTGCACCGGTCCTACCCCCTCGATAAATTTTGCATGGTCCCTAAGGCACAGCTGTTATCGACGTCTACATGCATGTACAGAAGAAAAATCTGTGAAATATATTGAATGCTTTTGACTGAAGATCTAGAGAGACTGAACTTCTGTACCGGTGGCTTGATATGAAGTCATAATGAAGTCGCACTGGACCAGGACTAGCTATTTCATACAAGTCTTGCTTTTTGTGTTCGATCCCAGATCTGCCTGGGACAGCATTCGCATGCCTACAGAAGGGTTTGTAATGTTACGGCGGTGTTTCAATGCCCTCAATAATAAATCATTCCTTTTGGTATTTAACTACACATATCGAAGCTTCATGATACATCTTTGAGATTGTACATTTCATGTCACTGATGAGCTCATATCCAATATTTCTACCAGAATTAAGAACTCCACCAGCGTTGCATGCGGACCATCGTTTGATGATCCCCGTTAGATAATGATTTTATGGACATGTTTTATGTCCGATCCTTTAAGCTTTTCCTTGGTACTCATATAACAAGATCATTATGTTGTCTGATCACGCATCTTAGGAAATGTTTACTATGTGTGCTATGCAGTAACGAGGGTTTGATTACATTTCTATGGCAGTGAATGCGGAGATCTGGACAAGATTCCCGTTAACTGGAGTTCAGATTTCTTACTATAATTCACGCATCCGATATTACATCCAACAGGCAGCCTACATTGATAATCGACAAATCATTTTGTATACAGTACGATCAGGCAAGCCTGCATGTTATATCAGTGATGGAGCGACGTCACCCTGACAATGACGTTAAAGAGGTAGTGGCGTGATTTTAATTGTTCGGGTAAACTGAACAACATGATCAACTGCAACAATTGCCAAAAGATTTTCAAGTCGTGAAGTCTTGTATTTCACATAGGGACCAATATTGTCAGATTTTCCAATTCAGTCTAGTGAACAACATGAAAATGGGAAATGACTGAGATGACGTCCGATAACGTGACCAGCTGTCCATGGCGTCACGTTAGAAGCCGTCACAGTGCAATAAAAGTTCTAAGATCGAGTATGACGTTGCAAAGCATCACGATCGGAATGCCAGTGCGCGTTTTGTGACGTCATCTCAGGCACTGGGGCCAAGTGCAGGTGCTGTCACGTTTTTCAGAGAATGTCAGAAGTGTGATTTCAATGCCCGTGATATTGAAAAATGAGGTCACAGAAAAACGTTCACCATAGTTGATCTCAACTACTAAATAACTTTTATCGAAATATGTTATTTGCTGAATATTTTTTAAATGACG
>JAVTVY010010918.1:0-52942 GCA_036873755.1 Hanleya hanleyi | reverse complement strand
GTTTCAGTTTAGGGCGAGAGTTATTAGTGAGCTTAACTACCGGTATATTTTCTGCCTAACTATCAATATGTCTCCAATCTTCGATAGTAAATTAGGTAAAAAGATGTTTAACATATATCAACAGTTAACAAAATATGTTGAACTGCTTCAGAACTGCTCTTAACTCCGGTTACGAAAACAAGCAGTATACTTGGTTACCAAATCTGTGTTCTTAATCTACAAAAAAATCACAACGTGCGTCATCAAAGGGGGTGTCGAGAAACGACCCGGAAGTTTGTTCATGTCAATGACCATTCGTGTAATCGAGAAAAACATAGAGACAAACCTCATGGATACCCATTTGTTGCTGATTAGCTGTCGAACTTGGAACTCTCTGAGACGAGTTTCTGGAATAAACATTTGCATTTTATATGTAATTAGTTGGTGGGGTTCATTTACCAACTCTTCGAGAGAAATCGAATAACAAGAAGTTTTGACTGACTTGTGGTCCTCACTTTCATTCTGTTAATTCGTACTGGTATTTGGGGAGCGTTCATCTCCACCAGCTCATTATTTAAAATCATCTACGAAAGTATACATTAAAGAGATTATTCCAATCTCTATTGTGATGAAAGAATGTTGAACAATAAAGTCATCTTCGCTTTGAGATTCTTAGAAGATACAGTCGATATACTAATATGCTTTAACTTGAAGCTGACCTCGATTTCCAGGCTCACCAAAACATATGTACAATAGCCTTATTCACTAAAGATGCGTTCTGTTTATGCTCTTATTATTATATAACTGAATGCTTATACTAAGACGTGTTGTACACGACGCACTCTGCCTCGTGAGCGGGGGAGGGGGGTCATGGACAGATTTAAATCAATGGACTTTGTACTTTCTCGCTTGGTGCTGACGTTTAAGAGGATATATCAAGGGTGGATTGACCCGTTGTCAGGATAATGTGGCTGGGAGTAGTATCATGTTTGCAGGCCTTCAGCATAGTGTTCCATAAGGCAGTCCAACAAAAGATGTTATTAGGACCGCTTTGTTGCATGAAGGAACACCGTCGTGATAAGACAGGAACAATGTTTAAAGCGACGTTAAATCATATTCCCAAACTCACTCACTCACTCACTCACTCACTCGTATTAAACGCTACATCTTACTTAAGGGCATGGAATGAACAAGCATTTTTATACAAATGCTGAATCAGTATAGTAGCGAAAAGTGGATGCTATTTTACCATGTTATTGGAATGTCAAGACTCAAACGAGTTGTTACTGCATTCGAATAGTATTAACCTTCGGATAGAGTTAACCATTGTATTGAACCGGAAAACAGTGAAAAGGGCCGATGCATGGGCTTGTTATAAATCTGGTCATCCGGCATACTGAAAACAGCTGTCCACATTACCTGTGGCGAACAATATGTTCTTCACAGGTCGAACCATGCGCCATCACATGAATGGGTATAATCTCTACCCTATGTCCATGTCGATGTGCATGTGACTGAAGTACTATTAAACTCCCAGAGCCATGGTCTATTCCGGTCATCCCGCGATTCCATTAACAAATCTCGTTACCGGCAGACAACTGGAGTCTCCTGAGTTTCAGAATCATGATTTCATCTGGTTCTTTTCTCGTGCCCAACACACAGAAGATACATCTATTACAACAAATTTGCTTTCATCGCCAAATGATTTGAAAATGTCAGTCACATTCATAGTCCCCAGTGCAAACACTTCATCCATATCGATAATGATAGAAACGTGCGAGGGCTATAACTAAGATACGATTTTCACGTAAAGTAAACTCCGGATGCTTTGTAGTCTTGTACGAACCTTCTTGTACAAATCAGTTGATTCTTGCCGGACATCGCCACGTCCGCCGCCATCTGTCTCGAGACTATTACACAAATACGCATCAGACATTCCTACCGGCTCTGGTAAACACAATAGGGGATATATTAGTATGATTTGACTAAAGTGTCTCCGGCAATTATAAAATACATATAGGATGTAGTAGTAAAATTTACTTAGAGTGATGCTTTGTGGTATGTACAAGTCATTTGACATGTATAGTTAGGGTTATTGTCTTGATTGAAACTATATATTTAGATCTGCTTTTTTTGACTGAATAATCTGTAGCCTGACAGTGGTACAGATTCATGTAAACATGTAAAATATTTAGTGAACACAACTTATAAATCCGAAAAGGGATAGCGATATTATCGATTGATACCATTAAGTAATCTCGACTAATACCGGTAAGCTACCTCGACGTCCTTGTCGGCAGATCCTTGTGCTGATGGGTATTGCTATGGGAAAATCAATTTCCGAGATGTAGTGTATCTTAGCCACGCTTCGAGTGTGAAGATGAAGCATCCTTAAGATGATCCATAGACTGCTGCCACGTGCGATTGCTCGATACGATTATATTTTTCATCAATGTGCGATATTAATTTAAAACGTTTTGTGCAACTCTGTCAGGTCTTGTTGAAATATTACTATGCAGAAAGAGACTGTTTAAGGGAGTAGTCGCTTATGGAGCCATAACATTGGGATTTTTTAAATCGTTCAAAACAGACTGAATATCTTATTATTAGTGTGTGGAAAAGTGTAATCATAGCAATATTAATTGTTAAATATTTAACGGAAGTTAAATATTTAACGATTAGTTTTCCACCAAGTGTTAAGACAAACATGTGCGGACCATCTACACTGGTCGCCAGCAGACGTGAAAGCTTAAGTTTCGTACAATTTTTTTTGTTCCTTTTGTATAACAGGAAACTAAATATGGGCATCGTCCGTAACAAGCACATCGTCTATGTAACACTGGGCGAATGCGAAGAAAATTCTTTTTTCTTGTAACTTGAAAAGACAACATTGGCCCACGAGTGTGGTCGAGTAACTACATCTACAGGATTGCTTGATTTTGTAGCACAGATCATAATCCTTCAGTCACTGCATGTTCCAATGTCAGTATATCACTTCCAAGATCAACAAAGCAAGCGATATTCCAAGCATGACTCCGGCTTCTTGAGTGCGTATATACGAAGAACTGAACTGTCATGTATCGTTGGTCTCTGAATCCATTATCGCCAACAATGCATTATTAATGTAGGACTTTTTGGTGATGATCGAAAAATATTATACATTTATGAATATGGAAACCTCGAATTGGATCCTGGTTGCTTGAAAATGTGACTTGCGACTTCGTGGTTCACAGCAGAATGTATGGTAAGGCGTACACTTGTGCAGAAACGGCCACGCCGATGACATTGACGTATCGCCTGTCACATGTGTGTAGAAAAATTAGTTCAAAATTCCGCGTTAAAGTGGGCATAGTTGGACATTTTGTTCTCCAGTTCTGGTTCATAATATGAAAAGTTATTTGTTAAATGTCACAAGATCATAAAACTCGATTTGTTCAATCTATTTTGAACACGGGAACAATGATTGGAAATATCGATTCTATGTCGAATTTCGGTGCCCTAAATATTTTTCGAAGAATTGCAATGATTGTGATGAAACGCATACGCTTTATATTGCATAGCTCATCCAATAGTGGGTCATTTCCAATACACTTTTGGATAGTATTTAATTTATGTATTAAATATCCGTAATTTTCGACAGTCATACAAAAGATTTGTGTCCACTATGCTCTCGTACACGTTTGAAGAGTAAAATGAGATGCATAGAGTGAAGAGTGAAGTGTGAAGAATGTTGAAGGTAACCATCACAACTGTAATCGTATCACTCGCTACCAAAATATCTAGAGGACCGACAGAAGGAATCTCTTAGAATTCAATCATGGTGATGCAACCGTATTAACAAAAATCAGGCCCGACACTTAAACTTATTGGAAACAGTTCCTTTATGGAAAAACTGGGAGTCATCATCCGGTGAATAGAGAAGCCTACACATGACGACCCATGGAACTTTGCAACCTCAAAACAAAGTTATCATTGTCATTGTTCACTGTCTTCTCTGATGTAAACAACTGTTAATGTTATGCATCACATTATGAGTCGTTTTGAGGCAGCAAGGCTCATTTGGGAAGAAATAAATTTCACAAATCAGCAGTTATATTATCATGTTGGGTTTTTTTACCGAACATTTCTGAAGGTGTTGAAAGATAAGATAGGGTAGATAAATCGAAGTCGTCAGCGGTAACAAACGAGACAATTGATTGCGAAATCAAAGCGCATCATCGCATAAGGAAGTGTTCAGATGCAGCATGATAGCTATATCAGGGTAACCAAGTGTGCAGACTATCTGCGTCGGATGCCGTAAGTGCCACAGAAAACATCTGAAATTCAATATTATTTGACTATATATCGTGATAAGGTGATTACTCATCTCTATTCAGGTTTAGGAATTTTGTTGCAAAGAAGGCAAATTGATGGCCACCATCGAAAAGATCAAATTCACTACTGCCTGGATTCTCGTTCCGTGACCTTATCGTCCTCCATAATAATCAAATAGAGATGTATGACAGGCACAACATGTCTTCTCGAAGATACTGGTACATTAAAAGTGTAATTATTAGGTCCATTCTGCCCCGGTTAGTGGTCATCGATTATTCTTAGAGTGGTAGCAGAACAATTTGGTTAATGGGAGAATTGCCTGACTCTGAAAACTAGCATCCCTTATCATGTCCAATTGCGAGTATTGATAAATCGCAATGGAAATATCAAGCCCTCGCAATATTTTGAACATAAAGGCGATAAAGGGCGATAAATGAACCCTTGGGTTAACGGGTTGCAATAGTTATAAGGTGCTTGTTTGTGAGTTAGCAGCATTCCCAATCTCGCGAAAGTCAGTTAAATTGCCGCTATCGAGATTGCAATCATTGTTATTATCCGCTGTAAAATTTAGAATACCGGCATATGTCATTATAAGAAAACACACGTGTATGATATATCTGATCATTTTCAATGTTTCCACAAGGTTAGTCAAGATCAAGCGATTTATGCCATTTCGGTGTTCTCATGAAACATAGCCTTTGTATGATAATCGAATTCACCATGAACCATTCTGGGTTATTTGACCAGGATACTGAATAACTGGGTGTTATAATACAGAGTAGCTGGAAGATGTTAAATGGCTGATCGCTATTAAGCTGACCTTTTCGATGTCCTCGCGAGACACAGCTGTTCTATGATAATCGAAAATACAATTACTCGTTTTTGACGAACACAACTTTCTTTTCATAATCTAAAAATTTGAGGGTTATTTACAAAACCATGCATTGAGACATGTTCCGTGACTGATAATGGAAAACACCATGAACTATAAATACTGTTTCTTTTGTTTCTTTGATCAGGATATTGAATTAAGAAATGTTATACTACAGATGAGTTGGACTCAGTTGAAGATGTTAAAAGGCTGATCGCTGTGAAGCTGATCAAGATGAACAGATTTCCATTTCGGTGTCCCCGCGAGATACAGCAAATTCTATGATAATCGAATCTACCATTACTCGTGTTTGAGGAATAAAACTTTTTTTCTCTTTAAATGAGAATTCATAATCTAAGAAATTGACGATTGTCGACCAAACCATGGTATGACTGTGTATAGCCATCATTGCCTGGGATTAAACAACGACGAATGTTTGTTTTGAGTATGCTCTAACCGCGTTGTACTTGATTAAGTCGTGTGGAGAACCTCCAGATTATCCCTGTCTTGAAACATTTATCTTTTCAGGACGACATAGGAGTATGACATTCCCGTGTGAAGATGAATTTCCATTTGGACGATATCCATGATTCTTTTCAACCCATTGACCTCGAATATTGCCTTAGTTCTTCTGTCGCACCGTTGCATAAGTGCACAGATCCATGGGTTCCTACCGAATGAGAGATCGATGCAACCAATGGTTTTGGCATGTCAGGAAAGGCTTCATAAAAGGATAATGCTATCCGACGGTAAATCAATGTTTATTATTTTAATGCATTCAAAAACTGGTTAACATGCTTTCCATAAAACAACTAAAAACCAGATTTGAAAAGTCTAAAAAAAAATTAAAAACGATAACAACACAGATTCCACAACGATGAGGGAACGAACACTGCTTAGAACTAATTAGACATCATTAAGTTTGTATATCAATGAGACTTAAGAAGACCAATACGGTGGTTGAACTGAGCTCTTCAGGAGCAAAATATTAATAAACCTCTGCCTGTCTTCATGAAGTAGCAATAACCGATGCAAACAATACAGTTGATTTTTCGGTGGTGGTGGTGGTGGTGGTGATACTACGGCAACTGTTTGCTGGTTATCTAGGTTATCGTTTCCAATTTAATTAAAGCCGTAGGATTTTTGCTTGAACGTATATCTAAAGATAGAATTGGCTTCGTAATTGCTGTGCGAGTTGATATAAGTTAGACAAATCCATCGAATGCTTTTTGATGGTTTCATCGTTTGTATAGGAGGTTGGGTTCTTGGTAGCAAGTTTATTGCGACGAGTTTCTTGCGTGTCGAATGTCACTTTATAAAACTCTGCGTTCGGCCAAATACAAAATTAACCGTCGGGAACGCGAGAGAGTCAAGACAGTGATATCTAGTCAGCCTCGATACAGCACTAAAGGAGATAAAGAGATGCCAGGATTAGAAAAAATACCAATTCCAAGAAGCTTTGAGCACGTTGTTTTGCCCTGTGACATATGAGGAATTCCTTATCTGAGGCGTGTGCACGATAATGACCTGGTTAGGTGAAAGCGTCCAATAAGTTATTGGTTTTGATCTGTTATAATGACTAATCTATAGCTACAAATGGCATTAACTGTTTCAGTAAATTGGATTGCTTTTTTTCAGCTACAACAATTTTGTCACATATCATTTCTTTTCCTGAATACATAATGTGTAGTATAGTCTCTCGTTTATATTCTTAAAACTAATTAACTCCAACTTCGCCTGTATTCCATAGGACTCCTGTGGGTTTCAGTATAGAGCGAGAGTAATTAGTAAGTTCAACTATATTTTCTTCCTGACTATCAACATGTCTTGGATAGCAAATTAGGTAAAAAGATGTTTAACATCTATCGAAAGTTAACAAAATATGTTGAACTGCTCCAGAACTGCTCTTAACACCGGTTAACCCTATCTGGCCTGGACTTTTTGAGACGTATCCTGGACTAGGGGGAGGGGGGGATTGGCCCACCCCTACTATTTTTCTTACCCTTTGAGCTAGGGAGCTGAAACTCACCACACCATACCCTTGGGTCAAGCTCTACCAGAAAATGTAAAAAAAATCCAAGATGGCCGCTTTGATGACGTCACAGTGACGTCATTTTCAAAAACGGCATTTTTCTGTCAATTTTTCCGTCAGATTTTTTGAACTTTTTATTTATGCAATTTCTCCGCAAAAACTGCATTATAAATTAGTAAATATTAATGTGATGAGAAATAAAATATTTTTGGTCCACTTTTCATCGCAGAAAAGCAGAAATTTTTGAGAAAAAAAAATCACTTTTCTGGTACCCCACGTGGTCGCCATCTTGAATTTACCCATGATTCTCTGCTCGGGGGTCATGAAAATAAGCTCAAAATGACCCCAATATGATAAACGATAAAGTCACAGAGTTTCAGTTCTCCATTTGTTGTCATTCCGGAGATATCGCAGAAAGTTTGATAATGGGCCATTTCGCTCCCCCCCCACAGGCCAGGTAGGGTTAAGAAAACGAACAGTATTCTTGATTACCAAAACTATGT
The DNA here is from genome assembly GCA_036873755.1 of Hanleya hanleyi. Classification (NCBI taxonomy): domain Eukaryota; kingdom Metazoa; phylum Mollusca; class Polyplacophora; order Lepidopleurida; family Hanleyidae; genus Hanleya; species Hanleya hanleyi. The sequence goes on along the minus strand of JAVTVY010010918.1, from coordinate 45,243 downwards.
TATTAATCTTAATCTACGTGCGTCATCAAAGGGGATGTCGAGAAACGACCCGGAAGTTTGTTCATGTCAAAGACCATTCGTGTAAACTTCAAAAGGATTTTTAGAATCGAGAGAGCCAATAGAGAAAAACGTCATGCGCAACCATTTGTTGCTGATTAGCTGTCGAACTTTAAACTCTCTGAAACGTGTTTCTGGAGTAAACACTTGCCTTTCAAGCCTCTGGTCCATCATTCATAATTCAGTCGTCGTCCATTGAAGAATATCCGCGTCCATAATCCAAAGACCTTTTCCATATTCCATATAACAGCATCAGCACCAAATTCAAAAAGACAATCATAGTATACATAAACATAGGCTAGTTTCTTGCAAGAGAGAAGCGGTCAAGACATGTTCCAAAAATATCAAATCCTTATCGCTGACCAGTATTTTTAATCCTGTTATATGTAATTAGTTGGTGGGATTCATTTATCAATTCTTCGAGAGACAACGAAGAACAAGGAGCTATGACTGACTTTTGATTGTCACTTTTATTCTGTTAATTCGTACTGGTATTTGACGAGCATTCAGCTCCTCCAGCACATTAAATAATCTTAGAAAGTGTACATTAAAAGGGATTATTCCAATCCCTATTATGATGAAAGAATGTTGAACAATAAAGTCGTCTTCGCTTTGAGATTCTTAGAAGATACAGTCGATATATTAATATGCTTCAACTTGACGCTGATCTTGATTTCCAGGCTCACCAAAATACATGTACAATAACATTACTCACTAAAGATGAGTTGCTGTTTATGCTCGTATGATCATATAACTTAATGCTCATACTAAGACGTGTTGCACACGACGCACTGCTACACATGGTCTAGAGATTAGAGCGTCTGCCTCGTGAGTGGGGGAGCGGGAGGGGAGGGGGTCATGGAAAGATGTAAATCAATGGACTGATGGACGCGGATATTCTCTAATGGACGACGGCTGGATTATGAATGACGGACTAGACGCTTGTAATTTGTACATTTTCGCTTGGTGCTGAGGTTTAAGAGGATATATCAAGGGCGGATTGACCCGTTGTCAGGATAATATGACTGGGAGAAGTATCATGTTTGCATGCCTTCAGAATAGTGTTTCCATAAGGCAGTCCAGCAAAAGATGTTATTACTACCCCTATGTTGCATGTAGGCACACCGTCGTGATAAGACAAGAACAATGTTGAATGTTAAATCATATTCCCACACTCACCCACTCACTCGTATTGAACGCTACATCTGACTCAAGGGCATGGAATGAACAAGCATTTTTTATACAAATCCTGAATCAGTAAAGTAGCGAAAAGTGGATGCTATTTTACCATGTATCTGTTACTGGAATGTCAAGACTCAAACGAGATGTTACTGCATTCGAATAGTATTAACCTCCGGATAGAGTTAACGATTGTATTGAACCGGAAAACAGTCAAAAGTGCCGATACATGGTCATCCGGTACACTGAAAACAGCGGTCCGCAGAAAAGTTACCTGTGCGGAACAATATATTCTTCACAGCTCGAACCACCCATCAAATGGATGGGTATAATCTCTACCCTATGTCTGTATCGATATGCATGTGACTGATGTACTATTAAACACCCAAAGCCTTAGTCTATTCGGGTCATCCCGCGATTCCATTAACAAATCTCGTTACCGGCAGACAACTGGAGTCTCCTGAGTTTCAGAATCATGATTTCATCTGGCTCTTTTCTCGTGCCCAACGCACAGAAGATACATCTATTACAGGAAATCTGCTTTCATCGCCAAATGATTTGAAAATGTCAGTCACATTCATAGTCCCCAGTGCACACAGTTCATCCATATCGCTAATGATAGAAACGTGCGAGGGCTATAACTAAGATACGATTTTCACGTAAAGTAAACTCCGGATGCTCTGTAGTCTTGTACAAATCAGTTGATTCTTGCCGGACAGCGCCACGTCCGCCGCCATCTGTCTCGAGACTATTACACAAATACGCATCAGACATTCCTTCCGGCTCTGGTAAACACAATAGGGGATATATTAGTATGATTTGACTAAAGTGTCTCCGGCAATTATAAAATACATATAGGATGTAGTAGTGAGAATTTACTTAAAGTGATGCTTTGTGGTATGTACAAGTCATTTGACATGTATAGTTAGGGTTATTGTCTTGGTGGAAACTATATATTTAGATCTGCTTTTTTTGACTGAATAATCTGTAGCCTGACAGTGGTACAGATTCATGTAAACATGTAAAATATTTAGTGAACACAACTTATAAATCCGAAAAGGGATAGCGATATTATCGATTGATACCAGTAAGTAATCTCGACTAATACCGGTAAGCTACCGTGACGTCCTTGTCGACAGATCCTTGTGCTGATTGGTATTGCTATGTGAAAATCAATTTCCGAGATGTAGTGCATCTTAGCCACGCTTCGAGTGTGCAGATGAAGCATCCTTAAGATGCTCCATAGACTGCTGCCGCGTGCGGTTGCACGATATGATTATATATTTCATCAATGTGCGATATAAATATAAAAAAAGACATGTCAGAAACAACCTTATGCATATAACGTTTGTGCAACTGGGTCAGGTCTTCTTGAAATATTACTATGCAGAGAGAGACTGTTTAAGGAAGTAGATCACGTTGCCTGTGGAGCCATAACATGGGGATTTTTCAAATCTTTCGAAACAGACTGAATATCCTATTATTAGTGTCCTGAAACCTTCAAATCGGCTGGTAAAATTTTAAATGGAAAAAACGAGCAAAAACCACTATGGTGTGCACGAGAATCTATATGTTTTCTTCAAACCGACTTTGAAAATTATAAAAGTGTTTAAGTGTAAATCCACTGAATTCTTAACATTAATTGTTAAAACATTTAAAGGAAGTTAATAACTCGATTAATTTACCACCAAGTGTTAAGACAAACATGTGTAGACCGTAACCAGTGGTCGCTAGCAAAAGTGAGAGCTTAATTTTCGTACAAAGAGCTTTTGTAGAGCCGAAACCTAATTATTATATATATAGGCATCGTTCGTGGCAAGCACGTCGTCTATGTAACACTTAGCGAATGCGAAGAAAGTTCTTTTGTTTTGTAACTTGAAAATACAAGACTGGCTCACGATTGTGGTCGAGTAACTACATCTACAGGATTGCTTGATTTCGTAGCACAGATCATAATCCTTCAGTTTTTGCATGTTCCAATGTCAGTATATCACTTCCAAGATCAACAAAGCACGAAATATCCCAAACATGACGCTGGCTTCTTGAGTGCGTATATACGAAGAACCGAACTGTCAGGTATCGTTCGCCTCTGAATCCATTATCGACAACAATGCATTATTAATGTAGGACTTTTGGTGATGATCGAAAAATATTATATATTTATGAAAATGGAAACCTAGAATTGGACCCTGATTGCTTGAAAATGTAAGACTTGCGACGTCATAGTTCACAGCACAATGTATGGTAAGCCGTACTCTTGCGCAGAAACGGCCATGCCGCTGACATTGACGTATCGCCTGTGACATGTGTATAGAAAAATTAGATCAAAATTCCGCGTTAAAGTGGGCATAATTGAACATTTTGGTCATTTTGAACATAAAACTCGATTTGTTCAATCTATTTTAAACACGGGCCCAATGATGGTGAATATCGATTCTATGTCGTTTCGATGTCCTAAATATTTTTCGGAGAATTGCAATGGTTGCGATGAAACGCATACGCTTTATATTGTATAACTCATCCAATGGGGAGGTCATTTTCAATACACTTTGGAATAGCATTTAATTTATGTACTCAGCATCCGTAATTCAACAGTTTTGTGTCCACTACTCCCGTACACGCTTGAAGAGTAAAATGACTTATATAGAGAGAAAAAATCTTCACATGTTGAAGGTAACCATAACAACTGTAACCGTATCACTCGCTACCAAAATATCTAAAGGACCGACAGAAGGAATCTCTTAGAATGCAATCATGGTGAAGCAACCATATTAACAAAAGCAGGCCCGACGCTTAAACTAATCGGAAACAGTTCCTTTATGAAAAAAACTGGTAGTCTTCATGCATCCAGTGGATAGAGAAGCCTATGGCGGCCCAAAGAACTTTGCTGCCACAAAATAAATTTGTCATTGTCATTGGTCACTGTCTTCTCTGATGCAAAAAACTGGTAAGTGTTGTTAATGTTGTGCATCACATTATGAACTGTTTTGAGGCAGAAAGGCTCATTCGGGAAGAAGTCAATTTTCTGAATCAACAGTTATATTTTAATGTTTATTATGTACCGAACATTTCCGAAGGCGTTGGAAGATAGGATAGGGTAGATAACTCCAAGTGGTAAGCGGTAACAAACGAGACAATTGATTGCGAACTCAACACGCATCATCGAATAACGAAGGAATTAAGTGTTCAGATGCAGAATGATATATATATATATCAGGGTAACCAAATGTGCAGACTATATGCGTCTGAAACCATAAGTGCCACATAAAACATCTGAAATTCAATATTATTTGACTATATATCGTGATAAAATTACTCATCGCTATTCAGGTTTAGGAATTTAGTTGCAAAGAAGGCAAATTGATGGCCACCTTCGAAAAGATAAAATTCACTACTGCCTGGATTTTCGCTCCTTGCCCTTATCGTCCTCCATAATAATCAAATAGAGATGTATGACAGACACAACATTTCTTCTCGAAGATACTGGTACATTAAAAGTGTAATTATTAGGACCATTCTGCCCCGGGTAGTGGTCATCGATTATTCTTAGAGTGGTAGCAGAACAATTTGGTTAATGGGAGAATTGCCTGACTCTGAAAACTAGCACCCCTTATCATGTCCAATTGCGACGATTGATAGATCGCAATGGAACTATCAAGCCCTCGCAATATTGTGAACATAAAGATGATAAATGAACCCTTGGGTTAACGGGTTGCAATAGTTATAACGGGCTTGTTTGTGAGTTAGCAGCATTCCCAATCTCGCGAAAGTCAGTTAAATTGCCGCTATCGAGATTGCAATCATTGTTATTATCCGCTGTAAAATTTAGTATACCGGCACATGTCATTATCCCTGTCTTGAAAAAATTTATCTTTTTAAGCCAACATATGAGTATGACATTCTCATGTGAATATGGATTCCATCTGAACTATAGCCATGATTCTTTTCAACCCATTGAACGCGAATATTGCCCTGGTTCTTCTGTCGCACCGTTACATAAGTGCACAGATCCATGGGTTCATGCCGAATGAGAGATGCAGTCAATGGTTCTGGCATGTCACGAAAGGTTGCATAACAGGATGATCCTACCCGACGGTAAATCGATGTTTATTATTTAGTGCATTCAAAAACGGGCTAACATGATTTCCAAAAATCCTGATTTGAATTATGTAAAAATCTAGAAATTTTACGAAACGACAAGAAAACAGAATCCACGAAAATGAGCGAACGAACACAGCTTAGAAGCAATTAGACATCATTAAGTTTATATATCATTGGGACTTTAGAATACCAAGACAGCGATTGAACTGAGCTCTTTATGTATAATATATTAATAAACCTCTGTCTGTCTCCATGAAGTAGCGATAATCGATGCAAACAATACAGTTGATTTTTCTGTGGTGGTGATGGTGGTGGTGGGGGTGATGATGGTGGTACTACGGCGAATGTTTGCCGGTTATCTAGGTTATCGTTTCCAATTTAATTAAAGCCGTATGCTTTTTGCTTCAACGTAGTTATAAAGATAGAATTGGCTTCGTAATTGCTGTGCGAGTTCATAATTTAGTGAAGTATACAAGTTAGATGAACCCATGGAATCACTTTATGGTCTCGTCGTTTGAAAAGGAGATCGAGTTCTTGGTAGACGTCATAAGAATTCAGGCCCGATCGTGTGTTCACGATCGTGTGTATACGAGTTGTCAGAGCATTTCCATCATAGCTCTCTAGATTTGTATCTAATACCGCTTATGCCGGTGCTAGGGGCCGTGTGGTCATATCATCCATGTTGCCACATGAACAGGTACAATAAAAGCGTACCTGAGGTACAACACATATCACGAATCGTTAGATTCTTGGTATGTGCTTTAGAATAGGTTTACCAGAAGACTATTCTGTGAAGTCATATGACGCAGTCAGTATGTCGGCACCTCTTCCCACTTCCCTTATATGTGTTGTAATTAAATGCCGTCATTTAGATCTGACGACGAGACAGCTCACCAATCTCCAATGTACGAGTTGTCACAGCGAAACAGCTCACCAATTACCAGTATACGAGTTGTCAGAGCATTTCCATCATAGCTCTCTAGAATTGTATCTAATACCGCTTATGCCGGTGCTAGGGGCCGTGTGGTCATATCATCCAAGTTGCCACATGAACGGGTACAATAAAAGCGTACCAGAGATACAACACATATCACGAATCGTTTAGAATAGGGTTATCAGAAGACTATTCTGTGAAGCCATGTCACGCAGTCAGTATGTCGGCACCTCTTCCCACTTCCCTTATATCTGTTGTAATTCTACATAAGGAAGAACTGGCAAAATCTAGTAATTGATTTTCAAAAGCAACGCCGACGTATAAATGGACAGTTTCCATGTGAATGTAGGTTCTAGGCATGCAATCTGGTATTCCGTTCTCCATTTGTAGTATTTGACCCAAATTGGGGTAATTATGTGCGTTGCTGTCGTATCGTCATCCAAGTTTATTGCGACGAGTTTCTTGCGTGTCGAATGTCACTTTTTAAAACTCTGCGTTCGGCCAAATAAAAAATTAACCGTCGGGAACGCGAGAGGGACAACACTGCGACATCTAGTCAGCCTCGACGCAGCACTGAAGGAGATAGAGAGATGCCAGGATTAGAAAAATTCCCAACTCCAAGAAGCTTTTAGCACGATGTTTTACCCTGTGACATATGAGGAATTCATTATCTGAGGAGTGTGCAAGATAATGATCTGGTTAGGGGGAAGCGTCCAATAAATTATTGGTTTTGATCTGTTGCAATGGCTAATATATAGCTACAAATGGCATTAACTGTTTCAGCTAATTGCATTGCTTTTTTTTTCAGCTATAACAATTTTGTCACATATTTCTTTTTCTGAATACTTAACGTGTAGTAAAGTCTCTCGTTTATATTCTTAAAAGTAATTAACTCCAATTTCGCCTGTATTTCATAGGGATCCTGTGGGTTTCAGTTTAGGGCGAGAGTTATTAGTGAGCTTAACTGCCGGTATATTTTCTGCCTAACTATCAATATGTCTCCAATCTTAGATAGTAAATTAGGTAAAAAGATGTTTAACATATATCAACAGTTAACAAAATATGTTGAACTGCTTTAGAACTGCTCTTAACTCCGGTTAAGAAAACAAGCAGTATACTTGATTACCAAATCTGTGTTCTTAATCTACAAAAATCACAACGTGCGTCATCAAAAGGGGTGTCGAGAAACGGCCCGGAAGTTTGTTCATGTCAATGACCATTCGTGTAATCGAGAAAAAATAGAGACAAACCTCATGGATACCCATTTGTTGCTGATTAGCTGTCGAACTTGGAACTCTCTGAGACGAGTTTCTGGAATAAACATTTGCATTTTATGTGTAATTAGTTGGTGGTGTTCATTTACCAACTCTTCGAGAGAAATCGAATAACAAGAAGTTTTGACTGACTTGTGGTCCTCACTTTCATTCTCCACCAGCTCATTATTTAAAAGCATCTACGAAAGTATACATTAAAGAGATTATTCCAATCTCTATTGTGATGAAAGAATGTTGAACAATAAAGTCATCTTCGCTTTGAGATTCTTAGAAGATACAGTCGATATATTAATATGCTTTAACTTGAATCTGACCTCGATTTCCAGGTTCACCAAAACATATGTACAATAGCCTTATTCACTAAAGATGTGTTCTGTTTATGCTCTTATTAACTGAATGCTTATACTAAGACGTGTTGTACACGACGCACTGCTACAGATTGTCCAGAGATTAGAGCGTCTGCCTCGTGAGCGGGGGAGGGGGGTCATGGACAGATTTAAATCAATGGACTTTGTACTTTCTCGCTTGATGCTGACGTTTAAGAGGATATATCAAGGGTGGATTGACCCGTTGTCAGGATAATGTGGCTGGGAGTAGTATCATGTTTGCAGGCCTTCAGCATAGTGTTCTATAAGGCAGTCCAACAAAAGATGTTATTAGGACCGCTTTGTTGCATGAAGGAACACCGTCGTGATAAGACAGGAACAATGTTTAAAGCGACGCTAAATTATATTCCCAAACTCACTCACTCACTCACTCGTATTAAACGCTACATCTTACTTAAGGGCATGGAATCAACAAGCATTTTTATACAAATGCTGAATCAGTATAGTAGCGAAAAGTGGACGCTATTTTACCATGTTATTGGAATGTCAAGACTCAAACGAGCTGTTACTGCATCCAGATAGTATTAAGCTCTGGATAGAGTTAACCATTGTATTGAACCGGAAAACAGTGAAAAGGGCCGATGCATGGGCTTGTTATAAATCTGGTCATCCGGCATACTGAAAACAGATGTCCACAGAAAAATTACCTGTGGCGAACAATATGTTCTTCACAGTTCGAACCATGCACATCACATGAATGGGTATAATCTCTACCCTATGTCCATGTCGATGTGCATGTGACTGAAGTACTATTAAACACCCAGAGCCCTGGTCTATTCCGGTCCTTTAAGATCATCATGGTAATCATGTGAACAGTCACAATCAAAGCGTGACTGAGATACATCATTCTTTAGATGACGACTCTACAACGAATATTATGGATTAAGAATACTGATCCGCGACACGGATTTGATATTTTGGAACATCATGATGTCTTGCCGGTATCATTGAAAACTGTTGACCGCTTCTCTCTTGCAGGAAACAAGCCTATGTTTATGTATACTATGATTGTCTTTTTTAAATTTGGTGCTAATACTGTTATATGGAATATGGAATAGGTCTTTGGATTATGGATGCGGATATTCTCTAATGGACGACGGCTGAATTATGGATGACGGACTAGACGCTTGTAATCCCGTGATTCTATTAACAAATCTCGTTACCGGCAGACAACTGGAGTCTCCCGAGTTTCAGAATCATGATTTCATCTGGCTCTTTTCTCGTGCCCAACACACAGAAGATACATCTATTACAGGAAATTTACTTTCATCGCAAAATGATTTGAAAATGTCAGTCCCCAGTGCACGCAGTTCGTCCATATTGCTAATGATAGAAACGTGCGAGGGCTGTAACCAAAGTAGGATTTTCACGTATAGTAAACTCCGGATGCTTTGTAGTCTTGTACAAATTAGTCGATTCTTGCCGGACAGCGCCACGTCCGCCGCCATCTGTCTCGTGATTATTGCACACATACGCATCAGACATTCCTTTCGGCTCTGGTAAACACAATAGGGGGTATAGTAGTATGATTTGACTCCGGCAATTATAAAATACATATAGGATGTAGTAGTGAGGATTTACTTAAAGTGATGCTTTGTGGTATGTACAAGTCATTTGACATGTATGATTAGGGTTATTGTCTTGGTGGAAACTATATATTTAGATCTGCATTTTTGACTGAACAATCTGTAGCCTGACAGGGGTACAGATTCATGTAAACATCTCAAATATTTAGTGAACACAACTTATAAATCCGTAAAGGGATAGCGATAGTATCGATTGATACATGTAATGGCAGTTCGGTTCTTCGTATATAGGCCCACTCACTGACGAAGCCAGCGCCATGCTTCGGATATTTCGTGCTCTGTTGACCTTGAAAGTGATATACTGACAATGGAACATACAGTTGACTGAAGGATCATGATCTGTGCTACGAAATCAAGCAATCATGTCGATATATTTAATGAATTCCAGAGTGCCGGAATCGTGATTTGGAAGGTACTTTAAAACCTTTGGGCGATCGTTATTAAAATGTATTCTGTATAAGCAGACTTTTTACGTCTTATGGGTTAGTTACTGCTGTCAGGTTTCAAATAAAGTATACATGTAATATCCTCCGAAATATTGCAGATTTTCCGTTATATAATCTTTGAAAATGCCCGTGACGGAATCACTGTGAAACTCCCCTGTTTTGACTGATGTTGCTTGTCTAATTTTTTTTTGCTGCTCTGTTTCGAGCTGATTATTTTGATATGTCATCTCTAACAAACAGTATGCAAACATGACAAGAATTCTTTCATCGTGAGAAACCAGCGATTGGTTTATCACACGGGTTAAATCTAGTCCACGAAGGAATCACAAATATATAGTGATGGAATCATGAGTGCGCATTTCAAATATTCTCGTTACAAAAGCTGTAGTAATTACACATAAAAATATATATATTCATAGAATGAATTTATCACTTCTAATTAATAAATCAAGACTCCGAGCTGTTGTTTTATCCAATGTATACAGTTCCTCTTAAATGTATATAGTTTTTAAATGGTATGCCTTTCAGTAAAATACTACTTTTCTTCCTCGATAATTTTGAATTTCCCCGAGTTGATCAGGTTTATAAAGTGTTGAAAATAAATTTCGCGTTTAAAACATATCTTCTGTGTTACTCCGCATCTGGCCTGATGAGGGTGAGGCATCATGATCACCGCTACCAAACTTTCTCCCCTATCTCAGGAACGACAAAAAAATGAAAGCTGAACCTCCGAGACATTTCAGTTCATCATATTGGATGATTTGCATAACCCCCCCCGAGTAAATGATCATGGATAAATTCAAGATGGCGGCTATGTGGGGTATCAGAAAAGTGATGTTTTCGTCATTTTTCTTCAAAATTCCTACTTTTCTTCAATGAAAATTGGGCAAGATTTATTTCATTTCACATCGGACTATTATTTACTAATTTGTCATGCAGTTTCTGCAAAGAAAACACATAAATAAAAAAGTCGAAACTTCTTACCGAAAAATAGACCAAAAATGCCTGTTTTGAAGATGAGGTAACTGTGACGAAAAACTCCCCCCCCCCCACCCGGCCTACACAGGTCCCCAAAACCCCAGGCCGGATAGGGCTGAAGCTGGGAATTGTTAAATTCGATTAATCCGCCGAACGAAGTGATCGTAATATTGATTCCTAATGAACCATTTCAGATACTCCATTCATTGGATCAGTTTGATACCAGGGGTACGAAGCATCATATTTCGACACATACATCTTCATGGAGATTAGAACCCTTTACTAACATGTCGACTTCATGACATGAGAGACGATTACAATTTTGACCATGAAGGCAATAGATCGCATTTGAACTTTCAAAGTGAGAATTTGTTTAAAAGTTCAGTAATGGGTAGGCAGTGTATGATTAAACATTTTATGGAAAAAATAGTGAGGGTCACAAGGTTATTTACAAAATATTGCGTGATGCGTGAAAGTGTTCAGCGAATGGATGAATTAATGAGAAATAGCACTATTTTCAGATTTGAAGCCCATTTTTCTCAACTTTCCAAAATTCGCATGCACTTCGCAGCTGAAGTACATGTATCGCGAGCCGTGGCAGTGGAACGGCCGTGCCGATGACATTGACGAATCACCTGTCACATGCGTATAGTAAAATTATATCAAAATTCCGCGTTATACTGGGCATTGTTGGACACATTGAGTCAGGCTCGCAGGCCTGGTGTATAAGGACACATTGAGTCAGGCTCGCAGGCCTGGTGTATAAGGACACATTGAGTCAGGCTCGCAGGCCTGGTGTATAAGGACACATTGAGTCAGGCTCGCAGGCCTGGTGTATAAGGACACATTGAGTCAGGCTCGCAGGCCTGGTGTATAAGGACACATTGAGTCAGGTTCGCAGGCCTGGTGTATAAGGACACATTGAGTCAGGTTCGCAGGCCTGGTGTATAAGGACACATTGAGTCAGGTTCGCAGGCCTGGTGTATAAGATGAAAGATTATTCGTTAAATGTCACGAGATCATAAAACTCGATTTGTTCAATCTTTTTTGAACACGGGACAAATGATTGAAAATATCGATTCTGTGTCGATTTTCGGTACAATAAAATTTCTTCGGGGAATTGCAATCATTGCGATAAATCGCATCGGCTTTATATTGTATAACTCATAGAGTGTGGCGGTCATTACCAATACATTCTGGAATACCATTTTTCAGTTTATGTACTAAGCATCCCTAATTTATACCAGTTACTGTATCAAGTCCGACATCCTTCCACAGCTTTGCATCGACTACCCTCGTACACGTTTGAAGAGCAAATTGGCGTGTTTTCCTTTGAAGCATTAAGTGTAGTATTTCATTTTCAAAGGCGCCAGCGAATCGTTGCGATAGCAAAATTTCGATGGGTTGCCATTTTAATGTTTATTGCTACATAATCAATTTATGCGAAATGAGTATAAAATTCGCGCGTTGCTGTTTCCGCAAGATAAATTGAATCGCTGGCATGCGGACTAAAACTGCAATTATGTTACCAAACACATGACAGGGCCAAAAACACAAGGCTCGTTTAACTGAAACTTCAATATGGTAAAATAGAAATCGTTGATTTTACTGCCAAAGAATGTTCACGCTATCACAGCCTTGGTTGCGGCATCCCATGAATGCTTGATGGATTATCCTCTTCGAAAGAACAGAAATCCACGCTGCTAAGAAATAATCACAGCTACGATCACCAGTACATCCCAGGTACATGACCTAGGCTGTTTGATTGTCCACCAGACTGTTGTAAAAATATTGTGTTCGCCATACACTCTCAGAAATATTCAGATTATAATCCTGAATAGATCAGGCTGCACAAGGACAACTCAATTTCAGGGATTTTACCTGAAATCCATGGATAATTTCCTGAATTTCAGAAAAAGATCACTGAATGAGAGGATTTTCCCTGAAATTCAGACAAATTTACCACTCTGGTTAGTAAGTTCCCGACCTTATTCAGGTACGTAAAATCCCCTAAAATTCAGGCAATTTAGCTTTAATTCATGGATGATATACCTGGATTTCAGGAAATTATCCCTGGATTTCGGGTAAAATCCCTGAAATTGATTTGTCCTTGAGCAGCCTGATCTATTCAGGATTATTCCCTGAATATTTCTGAGAGTATACAATGGAGGAACCACAATTCACATAGCAAACGTCAGATCCGGCATTCAATATTCAGCCGTATCCATAAAGAATTTCCTCGTCAATAATTGAAAGATTTATCTCGTGTGACAATTAGTATCAATTCTAAATATGTTTCAATTCAAAATAATTGAAACATCAAAAATGGCCTCGAACTCAACATCAATAAATGGTGTTGAGTTTAGACCTACACCAAGTCTCCCCAACTCCCTTTATTGCTGTTGAGCTCGTATTAGCACTTATCACTTAACATCAAAATATGGTGTCGAACCATTATTAACAGCCTTTATTATGTTTGACCAAAACCATTATTTGGTGTTGAACAGGTCTCTGCACTATTTAGTGTTCACATTGGTCATCGCCATTTCTCAACACAACTTCACTTTTCTGCATGTGCATTCTCTATATCATTGACCATTATTCTTTATCCCAATAAATTTCCAAGTCAAGCTTTAATTGCGGTGGTTCATATGGGACACGTGTACTGATAAGACGAGCCCGTGGATATTGGCGAATATCGATATAGTATTGTTACTTTCCATGACGCATAATGGACAACTATACCGTGAGCTTGTGGGGCTCGAACACCCGTCGTCTCTGACACAAGCTCCCAACCGAACAGGAGGAATGCTTTATTCAATAATTTTTGCATTTGTGACATACAGTTAAAGAGTGGATTATTATCAGTTATGTTATACCATTGAAAATGTCAAAACGGAATTCTGAAATATACACGTGTGCCAAGGATCTTGTGTCCAATATGATTGTTCTCATCATGATGACTCAAAATGCCCCAACCGAACAGGTTGTTTCAGGTATTCAGGGGTCAAAATCTGGAACTCTTTACCTAGAACTGAGAGCCTGCGATAATGTTGTATCTTTTAAACTCCAGCTCTTAAAATCAAATATTTTGCACTTAGTTTTATACCGACTGTGATCGTACGTGCATGTTTATTTAGTTACAATATAAATCCATGTTCGGATATTCTTACATGTGTCAATATATTTCTCGGCCTTAAGGAAGACTAGCCTTGGGGCTAATTAAGCCACCCAGAATAAATAAAGTTATTATTATTATTATATATTATTATTATTATTATAAATGTTAAGCATCAACTCACCAAGCCAACATATTGAGAGATACTCTAAGGCACACACCTTTTGATCGATTTGTTCAGATAAGGGATTTGTTCTGAATACAAAATTGCATTCTATAGGTACTCCCTTGTTTGGGCCGGGTTTTTTCTATCTGGCAGTCACATAATTCATCATTTTCCAACAAACGACTTGACAGGGTTATTACATCATCGCTCTAAAATATGTGTATCTATAATACCGCTCAAGCCGGTGTTAGCGGTCGTGTGGTCTTGCCATTCAAGATGTCCACATGAACAATCGCAATAAAAGCGTGGTGCGATACAAATCATCATAAGGATTACTTTTGGTTCTTGTGGTGTTTTTAAAAATATGCAGTCAATATATTTGTGTGTGTTGTCATATGACTTCTTGTCAGTATTGCGGCATCTTTTTTCCACCAACCTTTTAATTTTGCATTTAATCAAAGCATCGAAGAATATTAAAGCATTCATAGGCTGAATAGTGATAAATATCAAGCCTCAAGGCATCGTGTGGATACTCTTACCCGGAGATGTGGCATTGGCTGTCGAATGATAGTAAGCTGCTATTAGTACATGTGCAAGTTCCAGCCACCAGGCAAGTACGTAGCCTTATAAAGTAAGAGATACGTGCACAGCTCTAGAACATTGATACGTTGATGCCCATCGTTATCCATACTCTGTTGGTATCTTGTATCCAATTACAAAGTGTCAGTCTGAGTTGTGTAATCCCAAATGGGGAAATGCCTCTAACGTTTATTGCGTATTACAAACAGATTTATGACACAAAGATCATCGAATTACTGTCTTGGATTTCCGAATTGACGGGCTTCCATTTTTCATATATTATTATGTGATAGCTAGCGTATGGCCTTGGCCTTATAATATAGACCAATAAGAAGAAGACCAACGATTTCTAAGAAGGCCATCGACACTAATATCACCAGTTACTTCGGGAAATAATTCTAAGAAAATGAAAAATAAGTAGCATGTCTAGAATTGATTTCATGGCTATGAATAATCATAGTAAATGTGTAGTTTATACTTTGTGTCACACCAGTTGGTCACTGAAATGAAAATTAAGTCTCCCAAAAGCTCCACACACCTTTCAATCAACCGGTTCTAATGTGTATCAAATGCCGCGTCCAAAGTACATGCCATTCAGCGCAAATTAGCAACCTTGAATACGTGGACTGTGAAATTCTTTCCGCTCAGAACTATGCTGAATTTTATAACCAATCATAATGAAAAGGATAAATGTAAGCCTTCCACACATGGTCTGTTTGTCCAATGATGGTCACACTAAGACCGATTAGCCTTGGTTTCTTCATAAGGATGTTTGAATTTCCGATAGTTTTTAATGCATATTCGCACAGGTCAATCCAACATTGAACAGTTCAATGAGATTCACATTAACATGAAATCTACCACACCCCATGTGTTTTACTAAATAACAAAATTACATATAATGAAGGAAGCCCAGGTGACATCACGTCACTTAATAAACGGCTCGGTATGGATAGCTTGGCGTCATGATTTTCTTCACGTGCCCAGTTGCACTCAGCCAAAGGAGGGAGAGGCTAATCTGTGTACTACGATATGACCAATGTTTATGAATTACCGAGTCCACGGTAATGTATTTAAAAATCCAAGGTTCACGCTAAAGGTTAAATATTCTTGAAATTTATTGGTAATTGTTAACATTGTTTATTCGTCATTTTGAACATTAAAAGCTTTTTAGCATGCCCCTAGCTGCCATACTGTGTCGATTTCGGGCACGCGACTTGCAGATGTTTGCTTCGAATAATTCATGGGCCAACGCATTTTGTTGTCAGGTATAGGGGTGCTAACGTATAATTACATGATAAAATGTATTCCTCTGCTCGAATAATCTCCATAATTCTGCCATTTGTAGCATAGTAGAATAGAAATAATTGCTTGTTTACTGCGATAAAACAAGTAAGACAGATCGCGATGCAACGAGTTGAGTCTTCACGATTGAGCACTCATGTCCACGGCCTTCGTGATCAAACTTAGACTCATCCGATTGCATCACGATCTAACTTACTTGTTTTACCACAGTATATAACAATGGACAAATAGCCTTCTCATATTCAAGACAGTCTTTGTCTGGGTATGCAGGACAAGAGTATAATTACCAGTGTCCGAATGATCTGGACGTTTCTTTCGTGTACATGGCTGAAACCAAAACCTTCATCACGGCGCTAGTTGATGCAACATATCGTTTGTTTTATGTTGATCACATTGAGACCCAACCTAGATGCAACTCAGGACGTAACTAATTTTATCGGAAGTCGGAATTAATATATTCTTGAATATTAGGATGGTATGAAGGCCATGCCTCCTCCTCCTAACCATCGTGAAAACATCTAATAGTTTAGTCTGTCTTTCATGGATGAATGTACATTGCACTTGGACACAGCATTTCTTTTATTCACTCCTACTGATCACTTTAAGACATCAGAATCTCACATTACACTACCCCAGTGAAATCAAAGAATGCACCAAATCTATGTATGTACTCATTTTGGATCTGTTACTATATGTTACTGTTACATGCGCGGTATTAATTCTTGAATTTATATAAACAAAATAACGTTATTTATTTCATCTGCCTAATCTCCTTGAACATTTTTATTTGTATTTCTGCCTAGAGATGATATATCAAGTCCGACATTCATTGGCCGTCCTCGGAACATCACAACCTTTTGAGAGTTGATAAAACAGCTGGAGAGTGTCCAATATACTAAATCTTTCTCAATTTCAAGATCCAATTGATCAAGAGAGCTGTCGAACTAACCAAATAAATACAACCCTAGATCATTGACGCAGGTGTGTGTGCACCGTTATCTTTATTTTATTAGCATGTAAGCTCCGGCATATATCCCATTAAACGCTATCAGACTGGATTGTGTGACCCCAATGGCAGAAGCCATCTAACAGCCATGACGCTCACAGACAGGTTTATGAGAGCCTTAGGCCTAATGATCGCTGTAATCTGAAATCGATCCTTACTGTGTCAGTGTCTTCGAATTCCAGATTGCTGAACTTCCGGTTTTCAAAATTAATGTGTATGCTAAAATATGGCTTCTTTCTGGAAAATGACCTGGATATAAAAGTGCATCCCTAATATGTGGAATTCTCCATGAGAATCTAGATAAACGTTTCAATACATAACATTGGTAAATAATGTTTATGTACCAAGTAGCTAGGTTGAACTTAAAGTTACCATTCATTTTGTCGGATGCTCTAATTTACTCTACCAGGCCAGGGAGGCCATTATGGATCCCCTACAAAACTTTCTGCGCGATCTCCGGAACGACTAACAATTGAGAGCTGGCACTCCGTGACTTTGTAGATTATCAAGGAGTCATTTTGAGCATATTTTCATAACCCCGCGAGCAGAGAATCATAGGTAAATTCAAATTGGCGGTCATATGGGTACCAGAAAAGTGAAGTTTTCAACATTTCTGCTTTTACGCGAGGATAAGTGGGCAACCACTATTTTATTTCACATCAGATTAATATTTACTAATTTATCACGCAGCCGAGAAATTATATGACAAAAAAAACTTTCGAAAAATCGTCTTTACGAATGATAGGTTGCGTTTTTTTCTTTGCAACATTGTAACGATTGTCAACAATGTTTGCAGCATTGTAATGATCGCCTGCAACAATAGAACATTGTTGTTGAGAAATCGCTACAATGTTGCACAATTACCCCCTTTTCAATATGCGATTTTTAATGAAAAGCTGCATTAGGAAGACAGTTCTAAAAACATTTTCATATAGAGGAAGAATCGTTTCTTATAAAAGAAATTGCATATTGAAAAGGGTATCCTACTATGACGAATGTCTTTTTCAAATGCAGGAAAGAAAGAAAACTTGTAGCCAACGGACAAAAGAAAGAGGCGCACAAGGTATCATTCGTTCGTATGAGCGCCCAAACAATGCCTTTTTTCAAAATGACGTCATCAAAGCGGCCATCTTGGATTTTTTTTACATTTCCTGGTAGAACTGACCTAAACATATAATGAGGTAAGTTCATCAAGGGGTAAGAAAAATAGTTAGGAGGGGGGAGGGGGCGAAACTTGCCTACAGGCCTGGATAGTTCTCGAAAACCCCCGGCCAGATAGGTTAATCGATACACTTTCCCAATGCCTTCGAGATGAACCTCTTGTGAAAATAGTTAGCTGAACTGTCGACGTGTCCCGGTTTCCTCCCGATCCAATATCATCCCAACTGTGGAGGTTTTTGAGATGAATACTACATTTATCGGCGATCTCAAAGTGTCCCGGCTTCTATAAATCTGTGTATTGTTATCATGAACTTGTCCGTTTATAAACACCTAAGGAGATCATATTGTTGTGCGGGCATCATACTTTGGAGTCACTCATCGTATATACGCATATCGTAGCCCAAAATAGGACCTAGACAATTACGGAGAAAAGAGGGAAACTAATTAGAAACGATGTTTTATTATGTTCTCAACTATCAATTTGTATATTATCATGTTTTGTTAAACGCAACTGGGGGAGGGGGATTTGGCTTAATGTTAAACTCAAGATTGTTTCACTCATATGGTGCCACTCCGTTTAGATGGTGGAGAAAGCCGGAGTACCCAGAGAGAACCACCGCCCGTCCGCAAGTAAGTGACAAACTTCTACACATGGACCAGCTGGGCTCGAACCCGTGCCGGTTCAACGGCGTGAGGCTAGCGGTCACCAGCGAAGCGCCTCAGAACAATCGGTCACCGAGGGCCCCATAAACGCAATTGAAAGGAAGCGTTGCATTGATCGTGTGTGAAAATATAATTGAATGATCTTGTATTGCCTCTATGAAATGTAACACAATTGAGATGGATTATGTCGGGGTTCCCGTGTAAATCAAGGTTATGCATAAACAATGGGTTATCACCATTCACGGGCATTCGTTTCAAGATAACAAGAAACAAAAAATATATTTAGTTATATAATTCTCCATATGAATGTCAAATATGGGATCGAAATTTAACTTCCTCGTCAAAACCGCTGAACAGCTACCTAACGCTAATCAACAGGCCTACAGATTCGACTGGTCATATCTTCGTTTGTAGGCATCTTTATTCGACTTCAAAGCAAATCGGG
Source organism: Hanleya hanleyi (assembly GCA_036873755.1). Classification (NCBI taxonomy): domain Eukaryota; kingdom Metazoa; phylum Mollusca; class Polyplacophora; order Lepidopleurida; family Hanleyidae; genus Hanleya; species Hanleya hanleyi. The sequence goes on along the minus strand of JAVTVY010010918.1, from coordinate 25,859 downwards.
AGATTTCGAGAAGGATGGTCTGGTAAAATCAGGAGAAACCGAGGCGACAAACGATAGAGACAAATTTACTGTATTTCTCGTTTATCGAGAAGCTTACCTGATCAATTGAACTTGACCCCTTAAGGACTTGCAATATTTTGTGGGAGATAATATCTGTTGAAATTCGGTTAACTTTAATCCTCGGTGAGAATTGATGTAAATTAAATTGGGCACGAGTCGTGATTTTCAAGCAACCTATGTTCAATTTGTCCACCAGTCAGTATGATTGAACAATATCAGATTGGTTCAGTGCCATACATTATAACTTTCGCGCATGGTATAAACCGGCAGTCACAAATTTGTACATCTGAAATGAACAATGACGGACGTTTTGACAGTCAATTGTGCATTGGTCATGAAAATGTCAACAATTGAAGTCAGGCCCCTTGTCGGATTCTTTTCTATCCGGATTTCTGGACACGGTCATTCGAAGTTTCTGGCTCATCGCGCAATTCTTTGCAAGATGAGAAGTGAAACTGTTGCTCAGGCTAATCATACCATCACTAACAGTGCCAATCTCCCTTTCCATCGACCATATTGGTTACGTGGCGTTATGACGTCGCTTTCACCACACAATCCGCTCAATCTAAAACATCGGCCGTGTGAAGAAATATAGCAGATAGTAAAAAGTTAGAAATCGTTAAGGCATGGCTCATGGGGAAAAGTAAAACTCATTCCCGAATTCTAGTTACTGCGTTCATAAGCTCAGCATTATACTTTTTCCCCTTTGGGGATTAGGCTCAAACCGGATAATGTCCCGTTTATGTGTAAACGTCCAGTAAATCAAGGGTTTATGATCTGAAGAATATGTAGCGGTATAATGGCCTACGAGTTTTTCAGTGGAGAAGATGTGAATTTTCTTCACATTATGGGTTGATGAGATTTAGTGTTGGCTTACAGACCTCAACTATACAAAAAAGGGCCTGGGAACGACAAGGCTCTTATATCTTATCTGACGTCTTTGTTTCTGTGATCGACGATGGGGAGTCGTTGTGGTATATATTCCGTGTTGTTTCTGAAGATAATAGAACAATTTCTTACGATATGAAAATAATTTCTAGAGGCTGAACATGATTTTGAAGTGATGATCATTTACATATTGTTTACAATAATTTATAAATCCATGAACAATGCACAAAACAATATATATATGTAAATACAATTTATTGCTTCCTCGGGCCTTATTTATAACAGCCACGAAAGACACCGATAAGTTTACGATGGCGTTACCAAACGTTTGAGAGAACGTTACCGGTAGACTAAGTAGTATTCCAAAACCATACTTTAGCGTCTCTTAAAGTTATATTACGAAACTCCTATTAAGTTACCTTCTTCTTAGAAATGAAGATTGTCCATGAAAATTTAGATTTAAATCTTGTCAGTTTGAATGAAAAGTATTATTCCCAATAAAATAAGTTATTATGATAATTGCTCGTTATCTATATGGCAAGAAAACTTTAAAATTAAAGGGAGAGCTCTCAAAATCCATTTTAGGTACTCGCGTGGTCAGTGGCATTTTGAATACACACATTCATTCTCTATTGTGAAATCCATGTCCTCGGAATAATATTACGACAGGATAGCTTGTACTGTCAGTGTTCTGTCTTATGCACTGTTCAAATTTTCGAAGAAAACTTCCTCAGAAACTAACCTATCCCCACGACCAGAGCAAATAACTGTGCCATACATCTGCGTTACTGTATTATAAACGGATAGTGTCTCACACCAGTGGTCTATCTGATCCACAACAACAAAGACCGAAATTGGTCAAAGTTGCCGAAATAGTGCGTAGATTCGATATCACAGGTTCTGTATTATTCTTAAATCGTATATTTTTTCGTTTTTCGGTGAAGAGATTATTCAAAGAAACCGAGTAATAGAAGGAAATATTCTTGAATGTTTCATCTAAAAACTAGATCTTTGGAGCATGCAAAATGCAAGCAATTAATCAAGGAGAATCCCGCCAACACACACATCTCTTCAGGGATCCTTAGAGTGAGTTCAAGTTCTACCAATTTAGATTTTACACGAAGGTATATTCCAATATGGCCAGTATTACAGCCAGTGTGTTAAAATACCCATACGAGAAAAGTTTGCCCAGGAAAGGTTTCTATTTAAGTGGAGAAGGAGAGAGATTCGCCCTTAGCTGCACATAATCTCGCGTAGGCCAGAATAATTTTCACTGAGGGGTCTGTTCAAGCGAAAAATCGTGACTGAAGCGTAGGTTAATTTCGAAATCACTTAATACTCGCTTCGGTTTGGGAGAAATGTGATGTGAAAAAGGTAATAAATGTTATGATTATTTATTAGTTTAGGTAATAACATGAACAAACTTTCCGTTCAAATGGCGTCTCTTAGCGTTAAGAGGGGTGTGCGAGAAGTTTTAACCTGAGAATCGATATAAGAGGTTCTATCAATTTTCGGGATGCTCGTGAGATAGCACCATTTTCCCGACGATGACACGCAATCTGATTGAAAAAAAATACCCAAAAACCGATTCCTTAATTGTGTCTGGCATTCTTTCTATCTCAAGGCCGTTAGGTGTGCTTCTGGTACGAAAATAACGCTTTTCGGCAACTTTCTCTGTGACCAATCGACGCAACGTATGCGGTGGCATGTCTCAGGCCTCTTGCATATCGCTCCAATTTACGGCTCCTTAAGGGGCCCGCTCACTAACCATAAGTTTATCCAGACTTTCTTTGTGGTACACAATGCCCATGCGCGTATGTCGATCATGGAAGCGCATAAAACTGCCTAAAGATCATCTATAAACGAATATCATTGGATTTAAAAAACTTTATCACCTCAAAACTTCCAAACCAGTTTTGCAGTGCACTGTAGCAACTACTAATGACACAATTTTCGCAATTGCGTCGCCAGCTAATGTCGTAATTGCGTCATTAGCTGTCGTCATTGCGACAATTGTGTCATTAGTAGTTGCTACACTGCACGCCAGGGAATAATTCCACTTAAGGAATCTCCCGTTTCGTGCGTAAAATATATGGCATTTACCAATGTCACAAGATCACAACCTCCATTTTCCCAATGTCTTTTGAAGACGGCGCCAATGATGACAAATATCGATTTTGTACACATTCGTGGAAGAGCAAAATACTGACGGGAAATTGCAATAGTTTTAATATGATTGTTTTCCCGTTGAATGACATTTATGATATATAGCACTGCAATGACATACAATACGGAAATGGTTACTACAAGCGATCCATTTGGAATAGTTTTTCATTATGTTATGGGATAAAATGTCAGGCAGTAAATAATCAGTAACAGATGACTTACGATCAGCTTATAAGAATAACGATGAGGATCAATAATCGAAAGTTGTGTTTTTATTCCAATAATAGTACCACATCCCAAGCAGGCATATCGTTTATTGAAATTATCTAATTTCCTTTCAAATTCAAGTCAATATGTGGCAATGCGCCGTGTAACCCTGGGGCAGGCTATTGAACTCTTCGGGTCTGTCCTAGTTAGGTTACCTCAATATAATCAAGGGGAATGACGACCTCTTAGGCATTGGGAATTTGAAAAAAAATATGAAGTCTATTAATCCTGGTATCGGAGATTTCTTTATAGCTGGTGGCCTTACCAGCAAACCCTAAGTTAAAGGAACAGTACTCTAACTTCATTATACAAATGAATAATACCGATTGTCCGTTGTACCATCGAGTGTGAAGTCAAAGTGATGTATTATTCATGGACGAGATTAGGAACAGTACTCACAATACACATAACGCAAACATAATACCGTTTTTCTGTATGATTGCCTTTACGTCTTCACTACATACGCATGAATGTATATCTAAAATGAACACGCGTCCGCTCGATCTGTACAGAGTTACCAGTATAGGGCAGAAAATGGCTCGTCCTTTTGACACAGAAGGGACAGAAGCCAGTTTCCGTGCGGGGCCCTCCGATGGAAGTGATACACTGTCACAAACCCTCCTCTAGCAATAATAAATATTGATGTGTCTATGAATAACTGTACATACAAAAAAAATCCTATAATTTCAGCCACAAACTGGTGACAAAATAAAACGATTGATCAAGTTGCCGGAAACCGGACGTAGCAGCAATTGACCAACCACCCCTTCCCCAAACATGGATCAAACATGGTGAGCTGTGTCGCTGTGACAACTCGTACACTGGGGATTGGTAAGCTGTATCATCGTCAGATGAAAATGACGGCATTTAACACAACGACTAGTCTGTAAGGCCCGATGTCGACCCAGCATCAACTTCCCACAATGCCAACATATATCCCAGCTAAATGAGACCTAGCTGAAGGTATTTCCTTATTCCTTGTTCTCGTTTCGATATTCCGAACGCGCCATGTGAAATTAGCGACCTTCATGAAAATCTATATATTTCGACAACCATTATGTCTTTCATAACACAAATGAAATCATGTGTTTCACGATAACTCTCCCTCACTATGAATAGAATTTTGAGTAAAATACTTCAAAGTCTGTTTTGCTAGGAACATTTCTAACGGGCCTAAGTAAAATCCGTGTATACATTCCACAATATTTTGCTAGTCACTTTTAGAGTGATCTAGATTTATTCCTAATAGCATTATCTATCTCCCTAACCCATTTACATTCGTTTAGACTAGGGACGTCATACCATAGGAGCCAGCGGTACATGGTCTTTGGCCCAATGTGGTCTAATTACACAGAGTGTATTTTTTGCTTCTATTCGGGCAGAAATCGTATTTATGCCACTTTAAGAGTGGTCTAGTTATCTTCCTAATAAAATTATATATCTCCCTGATCCATTTTAGGTGTATAAAGTGGGGACGTCATACCCTCCGTGGCAGCACTAAATGGACCTAAGCCCGATATGATCAATTTACACCGGTCCTTTTCGTTCAGAAATTCTTTTGTGCCACCTTAAAGGGTGGCCAAGATATCTTCCTAATAAATCTCTCTATCTCTCATTTTATGTATTTTAATTGGGGACGTCATACCTTCCGAGTCAGCGATAAATGGTCCTCAGCCCAGTGTGGTCAATTTACACCGACCGTATTTGTTGGTCCTATTCGTTCAGAAATCCGTTTTCTGCCATTTTTAAATTGGTCTAGATATTTTCCTAATAGCATTATCAATCTCCCTGACCCATTATTAGGTGTTTAAAGCGCTAAATGGACCGTAGCCCGATAATACAGATTTCTGAATGAATAGGATCCACGAAAAATTGACCATTATTAGGTGTTTAAATTGGGGATGTCATACCCTCCAAGCCAACGCTAAATGGACCGTAGCCCGACATGGTCAACCTACAGCGACTGTATTTGTTGTTTCTATTCATCCAGATATCCGTTTTGGGTCACGTTAAGAGTGGACTAGATATCTTCTTAATAAAATTATCTATCTCTCTGACCTATTTTTGGTTGTTTAGACTGGGAACGTCATATCCTACGACCCAGCGGTAAATGGTCCTTAAGCCAATATGGTCAATTTACACCGACTGTACTTTTTGGTCCTATTCGTCCAGAAATCGTATTTGTCCCATTTTAAGAGTGGTCTAGCTACCTTCCTAATAAAAATCTCCCTGAACTATTTTTAGGTGTATACATAGGGGACGTCATACACTCCGAGGCAGCGCTAAATGGACCTTAGCCCGATATGATAAATTTACATTGACTGTAATTGTTGGGCCTTTTCGTCCAGAAAATCTTTTTGTGCCACTTTAAGAGTGGCCTGGATATCTTCCTAATGAAACTATCTATCTACGTGATCCATTTTTATGTTTTTTAAAGTGAGGACGTCATACCCTCCGAGCCAGCGCTAAATGGTCCTTAGCCCAATATGGTCATTTACACCGACTCTATTTGTTGGTCCTATTCGTCCAGAAACCCGTTTTGTGCCACTTATAGAGTGATCTAGATATTTTCATAATAGCATTATCTATCTCTCTGACCCATTTTCAGTTGTTTAGACTGGGAACGTCATACCCGACGAGCCAGCGGTGATTTGTCCTTGGCCCAATATGATCAATTTACACCGAGAGTATTTTTTTGTTCTATTCGTCCAGAAATCGTTTTTGTGCCACTTTAAGAGTGGTCTAGATATCTTCCTAATACAAGTATCTATCTCCCTGCCCCAGTTTTTGGTGTATAAAATGGAGACGTCATACCCTCCGAGAGTAAAAGACGACTCGCCTGAGGTCTCGCGACATAATGTAGCAATTAAGTGCGCATGACATTTCAAGTTGGTCCCAGGTTCCGCCATCGGGAGACATTAAGAAACTTTTAATTCGCGTCTTTTGCTTAATATATAGTTGATTACGGCGGCAATAAAATATATGAAAAGAAACCGACAATATGTAACCACTATTTGTGTGGCGAACTTACTTCCTCTCTCAGTGTGTTTATGTGTCTAACTGACGGGTAGATATGCTCACCCACTATATTGCTTACTGCGACGAAAGGAATTCTCTTTTTTTATACCGATATAAGCCCACAATAGTGGGCCTCTGTTGTGTCCCTACAATTTGCAGTCTAGATTAGGTCAGACATAGAGCTCATCCCTTGGATTTAATCAATCTCATTATCATCGAACTGACTGGGATCCCCAGCGTTTCAGTATATCGAACTGATTCGGTGCTGGTCTGTCTGGAATCTCGAGTGAAATGGTTAGATGGCATTATACGCACATTAACCTTTATGGTCAGCATGTAGATTTGTAAATGTCACTCACATTCGTTCCCCCCGTTGTAAGCATCAATATACTTTGATACGGTACCGATCAGTGCTATTACCTCACACGTAAATTCAACTGTGGGCACTCAGACTCGCTGCAGACGTGTGGAAATTCTTCACCGCTATAACGGGACAATGCCACGTCTAATACCATCTGTTCACGTTAATGATAGTGGCAATCTCGAAAGTATATGTCTTGTGTAGACGCATGTGGCTTTGCCAAGGACTCATGGCAATTAACCCCGGACAAATTCCATTTCTCATGATGATGTGCCCTTGATAGAACACGAACCAATTCCAGGAAGGATTGCTGGAAAGACACGATTATCACCATCTGATCATGTGTGTCTCTTTCCCCAGTTACGACAATTGACCGACATATCTGTTCTCCCCAATTGGATGATACAGCATTGTATGATACCTATAATCTGTTGAATATGATGATGAAATGGTGAAATTTTGGGGGTGGTTTTAGGAACCTTATTATTGCCAACATGGCAGTGTGACTAACGTCACAGGACCTACGAAGTAGGGTAGGCATTAGAACTTCGACGCGAACTGAACTGTTGGAACCCCCCCCCCCCCAGTTGAAATCTGCCTATATTAAGATGGGCACTGCCCAAATCAGCATCACCAGTGATTTTCATCAAAAATCACCAGAAATTTTCATCAAAAGTAGGTCAGCTCAGAACTTGCTGGTAACAGTCCCCTAGTGCACCTTCATACCAAAATTCAAGGTTCCAATGTCAACTGTTCTCCTTATTTTGCCGACGAAAGGATTCGGATGGACTGACTCACTCACTCACTCATTACCGGACAATTTGCAAATGAGAGCCTACTTCGTAGGAATAATGCATTGCAAGAGGAACATGTGTACTGTGAGTAGAAGTAAATCTGAAGTGGCACTGCATGTGTCCATGGAGATCCTAAGTAGATCCATCGCATTCATCCAAGTTTCTCGAGTGACCTTACAAACAGCAGAATGCAGTGAATATCATTGCTTGTATAATATGTGACTTATTTTCGTATATGCAAGCTTGGCTTTTGTTCCCTGATATCAACTATGGCGAAGGCTCATAACTTGCCAAATTCGTCAGTTCAAATGACTATGTAGGCTCAAACATGTCCGAAGAGAACTCCGTGAGAACCTCACGGACAGGCACGGCGAACTACTCTTTGGCTCCTGACATGAACGTTTTGCAACCTATTAGCCGTCTGTGTTATACTGATGGGTCTGGTACTCTAGGATATTCAACTAGAAACCATTGGTGATATATCTGAGTGTTACACAAGTAGATATGAAGTTTGACTGGGAAATAGATTGATCTCGAACCAATCTAAGCTAAAGTGTGAGAAAGCAATATCTCATCGCCTGGCATAATCATAACCCTATATTGGATTTTTCTTATTTGATCGAGCAATGGTGTTAACTAAAATAGCTCTAATGAATGGCCAATCGCTAAAGCGTTAAATTCGCCTATTAACCGTCCGAAACGGACAATGCTGTAGTCTAAATAAAAACGTCCATTGAAGCAATTTTCGGAATTATTCACATACTCTTCCTTCGACGAATGGTTTTCTTATATATGTCAGTTATTTTGTGCTAAACGTATGTCTTGGTCTGGTTGTCTAATCCTATCAAGGAGAAGATCGGAATCACGACATTGAAAACGTGATCTGAAGTTATCAACTCGGACCAAGCCTGGAACAAGTATTGCCTTCTCGTTGGTGGCCTCTATGTACTGGAACGAGACTAGATAATCCATGAAATTATCAGCAGATCACGGCTAACTGAATTACTCGAGCTGTTATTGCATTATACAAATGAATAATGTCGATCGTCGCCCTCTGTATTATCAGGTGTGACATCTCACCCTCTGTATTATCAGGTGTGACATCTCACCCTCTGTATTATCAGGTGTGACATCCCACCCGATGTATTATCAGGTGTGACATCTCACCCTCTGTATTATCAGGTGTGACATCTCACCCTCTGTATTATCAGGTGTGACATCTCACCCTCTGTATTATCAGGTGTGACATCCCACCCGATGTATTATCAGGTGTGACATCTCACCCTCTGTATTATCAGGTGTGACATCTCACCCTCTGTATTATCAGGTGTGACATCTCACCCTCTGTATTATCAGGTGTGACATCTCACCCTCTGTATTATCAGGTGTGACATCCCACCCGATGTATTATTCATGAACCAAAATACGTGCGTGGTTCCTCACACACATAGAATACAAAAATGGTTTATCTTTTTGCATAATGTCTGCACACGCATAAATAATTCACGGAACAATTATCGGCTCAGTAGGGGGTTAACCAGTATATGATAAAAAAAATGGTCGTGGCTTTCTTGTTACCAAACCCATTCGATTTTCTACAAATTAAAAATAGAAACATTCGGCAAATGGCGCTGAAAACATCGCTATCAAATTTTATTACACACACAAGAGCAAAAAAACATTGGTCAGCTAAACCTGATATAGCGGTAGATAAATACATTTGGAAGATCCATGTTCAAACTGAACATTGATTTAATTGTGTCGATAATAAGTTTTTCCTTTGTGTATGAATAGCGGGATTTGCTGGTCACCACAGTCTTATCATAGATCGGAATAGGCCTATGAATGGTTCTAGAAGCCAGGGTTCGCACAACACGGATAGTGTTAGGCCTTATTCCTGTAACTTTACCGTTTCTCATCTCGAGTGTGTCATAAAATTAAATATTAATTTCGTTACGCACCTTAGAGCAATTTTACAATAGTTTATACGTCGAATACGTTGAGATGTATGTGAATGGTAAAATGTTAAATCCACATTCTGGTTTGTAATGTCATATGATCACAAACTCTAATCCTCCAACTTCTTTTCATGGCAAGACATCTGATGGTAAATATCGATTCCGTATTGATTTTCAGTAGATTATAATGCCGACGGGAAATGGCAACGATACTAATATGATTGTCCTTCCATTTGCGTAGCATTCATAATATATAACTTAGAAATGCCATACCAATAAGGATATAATTACTTTCGTCAATGCTGATATCCAGTTCTTTTCTACTTTTGGTTCTTAACTCCTACAAGATAATGCATACAATAGCCAAGACTTGGGACAACAATGTGTCTAGACTTGTGCTTTTTCGGTGTCACAAAGACTCAGACAATAGCGGCTTACATGAAGTATCTACCCTGCTTTCAGTGATATAACGTATTTCAAATACACCATATGCGATATTTGAAATACACCACGGGTGACTCGTGTAGTGAATATATTGCAAGGAAATGACCAAAGCAAATTTGAAGAGTCATAGGATAACATTTCCGATACAACAAATTCCGGTAGGGTCGTTGACTTATCGGCTACGACTGGCGCCGTATCATATACGTCTACGAAGAACAGATATTGGGATTCTTCTTGTACAGGCATCGGTCCAACGGAACCCCCCACGAGTGGAACAGGGGTTTCAGACATCATATGTGGCTGGCTCGTTCATATGCACAAATAAAATCACATTTAGATATTCTCGCGCTGTGAGGACAAGAGAATGAAAAGCTAATAAATATATCCTTTCCTGTCGACATGAGCCCACATCACCATGTTTTATCGTTTTTATTCTCATTTTTATGTCATATATGCTGCTAGTCCCTTAACCCTATCTGGCCTGGGCTTTTTGGGACCTGTCCAGGCCTGAGGGGGGCCGAAATGGCCCCCCCTAATTATTTTTCTTATCCCTTGAGCTAGGGGGCTGAAACTTATCACACTATACCCTTGGGTGAAGCCCTACCAGAAGATGCCAAAAAATCCAAGATGGCCGCTTTGATGACGTCACAGTGACGTCATTTTCAAAAACGGCATTTTTTGGTCGATTTTTCGGTCAGATTTTCCGAAATTTTTATTTTTGCAATTTCTCCGCAAAAACTGCATGATAAATTAGAAAATATTAATGTAATGTGAAATAAAATAGTTTTTGCCCACTTTTCATTGCGGAAAAGCATAAATTTGGAAGAAATATGACAAAAACATCACTTTTCTTGGACCCCACGTGGCCGCCATCTTGGAGTTACCCATGATTCTCCGCTCGGGGGGTTATGCAAATAGGCTCAAAATGACCCCAATACGATAAACTACAAAGTCACGGAGTGTCGGCTCTCCATTCTTTGTCGTTCCGGAGATAGCGCAGAAAGTTTGGTAGGGGGCCATAATGGCCCCCCAGACCAGGTAGGGTTAAGACTTAACACATTTCATTTCGATATGATAATGTCCCCAGAGTTCCAGCATATCGAAAGGATACGGCGATGGTCTGACTAAGATCTAGAGGGGAACGGTCAAAGGAAATTGTGGGGAATTTACATCCGTCCTCATCAGATTTGTGAATCTCAGTCACATTAGTTCTTCCCAGTACATTGCTCCTATATCTCCAGTGTTAAAATACCCATAGTGTTATTACCTCACATGTAGAGTCAACTATTAGAATCAAGTTTAAGTACAGACGTGTGAAAATTCTTCATGTCTTTCCGAACAGATCAACATCTAATACCATCTTATCTCACTTACGGAAGTGACCGTTTCATGCGTAAATATGACAGGTCCTGCATGCACAGATTCTTCTGGCTTTGAACCCGCTTCATTTTAGTTGTCATGCTGCGAGCAATATATCCATGATTGAATCCGGACATATACAATGATTCATATGTCCCAAGTTGAATAGTATATGTTCGAGTGTAGCGTGTTGTAGCGTGTTAACGGTAATTTTTAAGACAGAGTAACTCACGAGAAATAATTTTGAATAATTCGTACGAAGAGATTGGAAGTCAGGACTATAAAAAATCTCAAATGGTCTCTATACAGAGAAACTTTAGGATTAATTGCCATTGTGCTATGGTAGTACGTTGGAACACTGTCAGTTTACCGCTGGTGATGATCGTCTGGATTATGCAACTTAACAGTAATATGTTTATAAAGTAACAGCGAATGATCTGATTTGATATACTTTTCAGTATCATTGTGAATATTTCCACCTTTCCTCTTAACTTTGTTTCCTATACATATTCTTTTTATCTAAGTGAATGATGACTATCAACCTTTCATAAATGGTCTCTATGGAAAAAACTCATTACGGTTGATTGTCAGAGTGATTGTGGGAGCACGTTGAAACACTCAGCGTGGAATATGTCACAGCATTAAATAAAAAACATAAAGAAAGTAAACGATTGTTCCGTAAAGAACTGAGACGACGAGAATGTGAATACAGAAGCAATATTAATGACAGTATTCACAAATCAGAGAGGCTTGACCAAAGGCAATTCTGGTATTTGATCAGTAAACACCACAAACTGCGACAAAACAACAGTGCCGGGTTGAGAGACGAAGCTGGAAATATAAAAACAGACCCTGGATCACTACTGAAGTTATGGGAAGAACATTTTCGTAAACTAAGTGTGCGTCTCAGTGACGCAAATTTTAACAAAGAATTTAAAGATAAAGTCGAATTTGAATTATCTCACATGACAGAGACGTCTATTTATAATGAGTGCCAGGTCATGCGTGACCCCATAACGGTGGAAGAGGTCAGGACTGTGTGTCAGAAGTTACCAACAGGAAAGGCAGCGGGTCTGGACAATATAACCTATGAACACTTGAAATATGGGAGTGCGAGATTGTTCTATCTCATGTCATTACTGTTTAATTGCTTGGTCTCCATTGAACATGTCCCTGAGTTACTTAAGAAAGGCGTCATAGTAGTACTTTTTAAGGGTGGTAAACTAGATTCTCTCGAACTGGATAATTATAGGGGCATTACATTGCAGTCTGTATTATGTAAGGTGTTTGAACAGGGCCGAAAGTTTTTTGGTCGTGTAATGTGCTGGTCAACATGCCTGCTCGTGTTTGCACATCTCCTATTTGTTACAAGAAACCATCGCTCACAATAACGAAAATGGGAACAAAGTATATATAACATTTTTAGATACGAAGAAAGCGTTTGATACTGTATGATTAGATGGCCTATTTTATAAATTATATAAAAAAGGATTAAACGGAAAGTTATGGAGATTACTTCGTGCATTTTATAAAGGATGTTCAAATGCCGTACTAATAGATGGAAAAGTGTCCGGATGGTTCCCTGTAGAACAAGGTGTTAAACAAGGTGGGGTTCTGTCCATGAAACTATATATGTATTTCATTGATGATCTCCTTAAGGAACTATGTTCCAGTAACTGTGGTTGTATGATACGGGGTATTAACTGTACATGCCCGTCGTTTCTAGATGATATAGCATGTTTATCGTTATTTAAGAAGTGTGTTGACAAACTCCTCTCAACCGCCCACGGTTACAGTTGTAACTGGCGGTTCTTGTTCGGAACGAAAAAGTCCGCAGTTGTTGTCGCTGGAGAAACGTAACGGAGATAAAGTAGAAGACACATATCATTTCGTAATGGAGTGTTCACGGTTTAGTAGTGAACGTATGCTGTTACTTGGTAATATTGAAAACAACTTATTTCGTTCAATTCAGCCATCTGTTAAATTTTTAGTATTGATGGGAATAGATTTCCCCTTAGAAAACATCGATGATGTGAGACAACATTCGTGTCAAATGATATCACGAATGTACAAGTATAGGAATTATTTGTTGTACGAAACATAGTGACTAAATTGATGTATAAAATTGTAGCTTGACGCGTACAATGTCTGGACGCCAGTACTGATATATATATATTTTTTAACCAACTGTATAAACTGTTAATTACCATATAGATTTACCGGCGGTGAACTGACACCGCGTATCTATTGTCGCGCTGTCAATACCTATTTATATACATGTATGTGAAAATTTGTATGTATATTTCCTCCTATGAAGGAGGTGAATAAAGATATATATATATATTAAAGTTAGTGGATGAAATTCCCAAAAGGTGAATTCTCAGTTCCAAATGGTCGGAAAATGCTATGCAACTTCTGATCCATATTGTCGAATGCTCGTTCGATGATACTAGTTTTGGAACAGCTGTTACACGATTTCGTTTTTTTTAAAGAGCTTTTAGGACATTTTTATATTGAAAATATTATATTCGCCAAGCAAAAGCAAAAAAAAAATGCCAAGATGGAAAATAAGCATATTTCTGTGATGTATACAAACAGTTCACCTCGTCAATTTGCCAATGTTGCATCTATTTTAAGAGCCAATTTCTAGAAAACCTCACCTGCCCTAACAATTTGAGATGGTTATTCATCCTTAATATCGGACTCGTTTTCCTCGTCACATACACAGAAAGTTAAAACTTCTGAAAACCGCCCATCCGTAATCTATATCCACCCAAATTGAAGAAAAAGTACATAATCTCACAGCTTTTTCCAATTTTACGATTAATATCAGCAGGAAAAATCCCCCACCATACATTGTTATGGGGAATTCCACTAGCCAAAAACACTAAACTGCGTAGTAAGGCCATTGAGGAAAACAATCCAGTCTGATACCATGTAATTTGTTTTATACAGGTGGGGTTCATGATGTAATACAATACTGATAATGGTGGGCATGTACATGTACGTGCTTCATATGATCTACAGTCGTATCTTTTCGACCGTCCCTAGAACCAAAAATGGGTTGTATCTCAGCCTTGCCTCCATGAGATGAATATTTATTTATTTCTTACAGGACAGTATTCTTTAATCTCAATGCGAATGTTTGTGAAAGATCTTATTTGCATCTTGCATGAACTGAAGCTGATGACTGATGAGAAACGCCTTCACCACGAGAAGGGCATCTTACAGCGTTGTTACATTAATCCATTTGGCGAAAATAACCAGATGTTATGGAGGAGCATACCCCCATGACACATGCAAGGAAGCAGCAAAACAGAAGCGATATTCTGGAAGCTTGATACCTTCAAATGAGATCGGATTTGTACTCTCATAGACATTTTCGGTAAAACATCATATAATCATACTTCAGAAAAGTGAAATATTTGATTCAAGCGGTTGGAAGTGGACACCGCGTGTTACTGTTGCTGTTGTTGTTGTTGTTATAGTCGTGTTGTTGTTGTTGTTTTATTTCTGTTTTAATTTTTCTTCAAATGTCATTCGGAGATGCTGGAATCTTTTATGATTTTCTCTGACATGTCCGATCAAGGCTGTGTCAATGAATTTAGGTGAGGTTGTAGTATTTCTTTTAATACAGCAATGCTGAAAATCAAAAGAAATTATAGTCACTGTCATTATTTATGTCTACAAAGATAGCCATGCAAATATTATTCTGTTTGGACTAAACCGGCATCATAATTTTGGTATACATGTTATCTTGCAGAAACTACATTTAAAGACTGTGTTTTTAACTCTAACTGTTGTTTAGATAGCCTACTGTATATCGTTAATCTTATTCATCTCGTGATAACGGTCCCAATGTTCTATTCTCATTGATAACTAACAAGTTCGCTGGCTCACGGGTTACATGTAGGTTACAGAGGGAACCTTAAGTTTTGCAGACACAACTATACAGTATAGCCAACAACGGTTGCCAATAGACTTGGGATTGGACAATTACATTGGTGTGTGTGTGTAAAATAGATTAGAGCAGTTAAGTTTAACCCCACCCAAACTCACGGGGAATCATTCACATGCAGTGATCATCTCGCCATTGTGTGACGTCTCTATGGTATATTATAGATTACATGTACTTCAGACGACAATCATACTGTAAAGGTTACACTTTTCCGTCGGTGTTTCGTGCTGCCGAAAATCGATACGGGGTCCATACTTTCAACCTCAAACCAGATTAGACAAATCGAGTTTGTGATCTTGTGACATTTACCAAATAACCCTTCATATCACACAACGGAATAGGCTTGTTCTTTGCATTTTACCATTTAATATCCTGGTCCATTCAGTCATATAGGCATCGACATAGGTGCTCCCTAGTGCCAAATGCGAAATTTTCATATGATTTTACAACACACTTGCGGCAGGCGATCTGTCATTGTCACGCATACGAATGCCATAGAGATGAATCTGGGTATATTGGATGAAATGGTATCCCGTTGTGAATGATGTTAAGCTGGATCTATGTGGAATGGCAAGTGTCGTATTCTAATCTGCTCTCCTTACGTTTTCTAGAATCACTGCTATTTTCAGTTCTCCACCACTGACCCACAAAAACTCCAGTATGACGCCGGCGATCCAAAGCTTGCACAATATACTTATATAGTTTGACAGGTTTCTGGCACCATACATGTTACTCCATCGAATGCATGGGTTGAATCCGTTCTTTTTTTTGCTCAACCAGCGCATATATACATGTATACATTGAAAACGATTTATCAAGAGAGAATTAGCTTTTTATGTAGTTTGACCAAAATATTCCCTAGATTACTGAATTTAGATTGCTAGAATCTATTCGTATCTTATCCAAAATAAAACAAAAAAACATGGCTGTGGCCTATCCATGAACAATGCCCTAAACCATAATTTTCACAAGAAACTCCATGGGCAGGCCGTCAAGAAATGCTGTAGAATGAATAGCTCTAGAACCACTGTACGTTGCATATTAACACAAAGCTATATGCACATCCACCCGCTTACTGCCCACAACCAACATTTACCGATACTGTTGATTATAAAATAGCAGCATTACACACAATCATCTGATTTCAGGTTACGTTTGTCAAGCCCGGAAGTAATTTCTACGCCGGAAGTTCAGCTAGGCTCTAAGTCACTTCGTCCGTTTGAAGTTAAGCATTTCAATTGTTGCACCAATAGAATAATATCCGTCAATTGGTTTTCTTTCTGAATCGCACAACATATATGCTTATTTCAGCCACCAGTCGTTCGATTAGGTCCTACCATGTCACTCTTTGCTTATTTGAACGTATTGAAGTACAGCGTCTAGTCCTTCATTTAACTTTCATCCGTCGTCCATTAAAGAATTTCGGCGTCCACGGGCTGAAGAGTCGGACTGACAGATGTGCCCATACTTGGGGAAAATCAAGAGAAAGGGACTATGAATGCTCGAGTCTTTCGTCTGAGATTTGTTATACCTTGGAGGGATGTAAGTAATCCCAACATGAAAATAACGACTGAAACTAGTTCGGTATCTTTCAGTATTGAATGTATTTACACAAGCAGACACACCCTATTTCCAAGCGGAAAACCAAAGTTCATTATATATTATTTTAGATTTCCCAGACAGACAGACAGACAGACAGACGTTGCGTACTTTTCTCAAAAGAGATCTATTCTCCTTAGTCCAAGAGCGCAGAAGCGAAAATTTCACTTGTCCATACCATTTGGGTTCGAAATTTCTAATGATTTTTTGCAAAGGTGAGTTTCTGACGATTCCACCTTGATTTAAAACTTGCTGCTATCGGGTAGATACGTACAGATACGGTAGTTACCAAAAAAGGCAAAGTTTAATCACTCGTTCATGTGATAAGCTCCCACATCTTATCGTTTTAATCGTAAGGCTATATTAGCTACCTAAGATCTTTAGCGTTCCGTATAGCTGTGGCGTTAATTTGTAAGTTTCACTTCTATTTTACCGCACACTGTTGAATCGGCACGTTTTCGAGCCCAGCTGGTCCATGTGTGAAAGTTTGCCATTTACTTGCCGACGGGCGATGGTTCTCTCCGGTACTCCGGCTTCCTCCACAAAACCAAACTGGCCGTCACCTTATGAGTGAAACCCGATGTATTATTCATGAACCACAATACGCGCGTGGTTCCTGACACACATAGAATACAAAAATGGTATATCTTTTTGCATAATGTCTGCACACGCATAAAATAATTCACTGAACAATTGTCGGCTCAGTAGGGGGTTAACCAGTATATGATATGTAAAATGGTCGTGTTCATTGACATGGCTTTCTGGTTACCAAACCCAGTCGATTTTCTACAAATTAAAAACAGAGATATTCGGGAAATGGCGCTGAAAACATCGCTATCAAATTAAATTACACACACAAGAGCAAAAGAACATTGGTCAGCTAAACCTGATATAGCGATTGATAAATACATTTGGAAGATCCATGTTCAACCTGAACATTGATTTAATTGTGTCGATAATGACAAGTTTGTCCTTAGTGTATGAATGGTGGAATTTGCTGGTCACCACTGTCTATCATTGATTGGAATAGGCCTATGGATGGTTCTAGAAGCCAGGGTTCGCACAACACGGATAGTGTTAGGCCTTATTCCTGTAACTTTCCTGTTTCTGGCATTGACTGACCACTCATCTCGAGTGTGTCATAAAATTAAATATTAATTTCGTTACGCACCATAGAACAATTTTACAATAGTTTATACGGCGAATACGTTGAGATATGTGAATGGTAAAATGTTAAATCCACATTCTAGTTTGTGATATCCATTGTGATTTGCTGAATGTCATATGATCACAAACTCTAATTCTATAACACTTACACCTATTACACACTGATAACCGTGCAATTATTACACGATTTAGCACGATTAAGAACTTTGTGACGTATGAAATCTACACCCGTGATCTTGACATGCGCAGGTGTTCGCTCGGGAGAATCCATTTCACAGGGCGGGTGATAAATGGCAGGACAAAGTCTCGTCTGCCTGTACAATCGAATAAACAAATAAATTGGATACCCTGCAAGTAGGTACTTTATTTTAAAGGCAGAAAATGTATAATCGCAGATATTTACAAACCAATTGGGACATACGAGATCAACAGGAGAAACAAGACGTGCTTTCAGATATGAATTATCTAGAGAAGCGGAGATCGAAAAGTTCATGAGAGACGCAGATGATGATTCTCTTCTTGCTGTTTTAAGTGAGACACAACACGAGTGTGATCAGCTGAACAAAGATAGATTTTTCTCCGCTGACGATGAGAAATGAAGAGATCTGGCTAACAAAGGAAATGAGCCAGAGACCGACAGGCAAATGAAATAGGAAATACGGATATTTAGAGGTATCCAATTCGTTTTATATTATAATCAAGTCTAAAGATTACCCACCCGTTACCTCAACCATTTGCTTGAGATCAACAACTGCCACGGTTCTGCTTGAGAAGGGTGTGTCTATCATTGATGTGATGTTGGTTATTACAGGCCACAGAAATTACAAACGACATCAAATGTTCGTAATTTCACATCTGTTCCACAGTCATCACATCTTGGCGTTTTTTTCCAAAATGCCAATGTTTCCAATAGCACCGTGAATATAAATTTCCTTCCTAGTTAAATAAATACTCGCAACATTTTTCATTGTTTGAGAAAAGGCCGTAAATTAATATTCTGACGTAAATTTCTGTCTCAAGTTTAACTGTTGGTTCCATCGTGATTGATTGAGAATGCCACACAAATAGGCTTGTATGTATGTCGTCCATTGATATTTGTCGTCCATTGATATTTGCCAACATAGGCGGACAGCACATTTCAACAAAGGGAAGAAAGGTTGTGAAAGTTTACCATATTATTTCAATCTTTCATTGTAATCTTTGTTGATAATCAATTTGAGTAGTGAAATAGAATAGAAATAATGTTTTCATAAGCGTGCTAAATTGTTAATTTACGCACGGTTAGTGTGGGAAAGTTATAAATTTTAGGGCGCGGGCTTCTAAAATTTATAACTTTCCCACACTAACCGTGCGTAAATTAACGATTTAGCACGCTTATGAAAACATTTCTTAATCCTCCAACTTCTTTTGATGGCAAGACATCTGATGGTAAATATCGATTCTGTATTGATTTTCAGTAGATTATAATACCGACGGGAAATGGCAACGGTACTAATATGATTGTCCTCCCATTTGCGTAGCATTCATAATATATAACTTAGAAATGCCATACCAATAAGGATATAATTACTACAACTGATCATTTATACATTGTGGTCATCCGACTCTGGGGATGACTGTGGGACAGCGAATGGATAATGATAATATGCCGTATTTCACGCTGTGCGAAAGCTGACCCCAAAACAGTCGTCTGTGATAGTTTACTGCCGTCAGTGCTGATATCCAGTTCTGGTCTACTTTCAGCGATATAATGTATTTCAAATACACCATATGCGATATTTGAAATACATCACGGATGACTCGTGTAGTGAATACATTGCAAGGAAATGATCAAAGGAAATTTGAAGAGTCATAGGATAACATTTCCGATACGTCAGATTGCGGTAGGATCGTTGACTTATCGACTACGACTGGCGCCGTATGGTATACCATGTACGTCTACGAAGAACAGATATTGGATTCTTCTTGTACCGTTATCGGTCCAACGAAAACCCCGCCACAAGTGGAACAGGGGGTTCAGACATCATATGTGGCTGGCTCGTTTATATCTACAAATAAAATCACATTTAGATATTCTCGCGCTGTAAGGACAAATGAATGAAAAGCTAATAAATATATCATTCCTGTCGACATGAGCTCACATCACCATGTTTTATCGTTTTTATTCTCATTCTTAGGTCATATATGCTGCTAGTCCCTTAAGATTTAACACATTTCATTTCGATCTGATAGTGTCCCCAGACTTCCAGCATATCGAAAGGATTCGGCGATGGTCTGGCTGAAATCTAGAAGGGAACGGTCAGAGGACATTGTTGGGAATTTACCTCCGTCGCCATCAGATTTGCGAATGTCAGTCACATTCGTTCTCCCCATTGCAACTAGTGCTCCTGTATCTCCAATGATAAAATACCCATAGTGTTATTATCTCACACGTAGTGTCAACTATTAGAATCAAGTTGACGTACAGACGTGTGAAAATCCTTCATATCTTTCCGAACAAATCAACATCTAATACCATCTAATCTCACTGATGGAAGTGACCGTCTCTAGCGTACATATGACACGTCCTGCATGCAGAGATGCTTCTGGCTTTGAAAAGCTAACCCGCTCCATTTAGTTGCCATGCTGCGAGCAATATATCCATGATTTAATGTACCAAGTTGAATATTATATGTTTACGTGTTGCGGAAAACAGTTCCGTAATAACGGCAATTTTAAAGGCAGAGTAACTCTATCGAAAGTATTCTGAATAATTCGTACGAAGAAATTGGAAGTCAGGATTATACAAAAAACCTAACAGTTTTTAAGGGACCTGGGTTTCAGAACACTGGATATTTAGATTACAAGGTCTTTTTTAAACCAACTCATACCCACGAACTCCTACATGCCAAATCTGTTCACCCGACCCATATATTTAAGGGCATAGTCAAATCTCAAATCATTCGATTCCATAGAAATTCGAGCGATATACAGTATTTTCACCACTCATGTACGATCCTGTTTCGGGCCTTGAAACCTAGAGGCTATTCCGCCCGGTTTTTACGGCATATTAAGTCTGAAACACTTCGCCAAATCACAAACTGCCAAATAAATGACGTTCGTGAGTCAGAACCTGTAAGGATAAAACATAAACGCCCTAATCATGGCAATGGTAAGACCTCCAAATGTCTAAAACCTCAGTGTAAACTGGACGAAGTAATCGCTACACAATCAACTTTCAAAAGCGAACAGACCAAAAATGAATACAAGCTTAAGGATCAACTAAACTGTGACACGGAGAATGTAATTTATTTAATTACGTGCCGAAAATGCCTGAAACAGTATGTGGGCGAAACTAAGAATAAACTTCGATATCGTGCCAACAGACATAAATCAGACATCAGTCTAGATAATGAAGGCCCGGTCAATAGCATTTTAATCTACCGGAACATTCATTTCAGCACCATTTTCAAATTATGCCAATAGAAAGAATTCCTACGTTTCCAACACAGGAAGAAAATGACAATCACCGCGCGCTTCATAAATCCTTTTGGATCAAAACACTTCAAACACGGCAACCCTTTGGTATGAACATAGACCCAGGTAAAGTTGCTAACAAAGAGTTTATTCCCTTCGTTCTCCAATATAGCCGTAGGAATGTTGAAGCGGCCCGTATACTGAAGGAGGAATACGAAACACTCCAAACAAAACTCCGCTTGCCATTTAATCTGAGACCTATCATAGCGTACTCAAAAAATCGGATCTTACGCGATTTATTGGTAAGGAGTAAACTTCATCCCATAACGTGATCATTATCACGTGAAATTCTACATGGCATAAGCTAATATATAGCGGCCCCATTTGAACTCTATACGAAACTTGTCTCTAGGAACATTTTTAAGATAAGAGATTTATAAATCCCTGTGCCCGTGCCTTCCACTTTTGAAAAATGTATATGTATGCCTGTGCCAGGTTTCTAAATTGTTCCTATAAAGCTCTAATATATTCATTGTTTACCTATGAGTTACACCGTCTGAACAAACTGATTTTTTTTGGTATTGTACTTATCCCCCTAAGTAAAAACAAGTAGTTATGAAATCCTACAATTTTGAACCAAATAGTTTTTACTGTGGTCTAATTGCTTGAGTAAACATTTTATGATCAAATGTAGGGGCAGGGTTTCCAGACAGTGTGTCTCTTTCCTGCTGATTAAGCAACACTAGAAATGTTATGCAGGTTTAGAAGATAAATGTTGTTACTTCTTGCCGGACAATGAGTTACTAAGCACCTACTTAACAGTCAAAACAAACAATACTGATCTCAACAGACCACATACAGACATAGCTGGCAAGAGCCTAACCATGCCAAATGGTTAGTATTCAAACATTTAAAAACAATGATTAAACACACAGGATACAACTATGGATGTTCAGATTATTCTGAAGTAAACATATGACATAGGTAGTCACCTTAAAAACACATCTTTCCAACAGTTGAGGTAGTTATTGTTATTTGGGTTTTTTGCAAGCCTCTTTCCCACATCTTGCTGCTTTTTGAGGGTATAAAACCGGTGTTTTACCATTAGAAATTCAGACTTGTTTCAGGCTACTGAGGAAGGAAAACCCATCCGAAAAGCTTCTAGCCACAGACGGTGTAACATTTGGCCATTTCCATTTTTTTTCTTTTGCATCATACATGTATTACTAATCAATCTTTGTTTCAGTTTCATTTGATTATATTTGTATGTAATTTGTTGATATATCTATTACTTTCATTATCTAGATTTTTTCTTCCAGTAATTGTCTTATAGGATATTTGTATTATCATATTTTATATTTACATGTATTATAAAGCTTATATCTATCAAAGTTAACGTGCAGCATAATTTAACTAGCTTTCCCATTTTTTCCTATATTACTTTTGATAACCAGTACATAAATTTAACTGAATTGCCATTTGTCCTAATTCTTTCTTCCCTTTCAGTTTCCCCAAAAACTTGTTTTTCACCAAAATTACAAGTTCATACCTCATTTTTCGAAATTTTGTAAACCATTTATAGAGACAAAAATTATATTAGAACAAAATTATGGCCAGGAAAAACGGCTCTACAAACAAAAGACGGAATTTTTGTCAACCTCCGTCTCAACGTTCGGACCCAAAAAACGCTTCCAACCAGACTTTTTCGGCTTTCTCTGGTCTGGTTAAAGCGCTGTATCAGGTACTCCAGTGCCTGCATCATATTGGCATCATAGAGGAGCATTTGGCAAACGACTCCCTTCCAAATTCCTTGATACGTAGGGTTGAGGATATGAACAATTTCTTTAAGCCAGCTCAACGAACTCCTGACTTTGACTTTAGCATAAGACTGATCAATCAAAATTGGGCAAAGAAAAGTCTTATGGAGCTGGTTGGACATTACAAAAATTGCTTAACAAAATTGAAGTCACAGGTTATTTCGGCCAAATGTTCAAAAACCCTGGACTTCGACCGTGCATTTTCTAATGCCTTAAAATGGGGAAACGAAAACTACAAATCAAAATTGACAGACAGCACTATTTCATCCTTTCGGAAATTTGTTTCGAATCTGAATCCCCCTATGGTATCGGAGAATCGTTCGGGTAGTAACCAGCCTGCTACCACTCCTCCGATATCTCGGCAAAATACTCGAGCACGGTCACAATCTCCTCTACCCTCTACTTCGCGTGGAAATTTGGAAACGCCAGCCCCCCCGCCCAGGGAGGCTGGTACTTCCAATACCCAGGCTACCAACCCTCCTGTTCGCCGACCCCCACCTAACCATTCTTCATCTACTGTATCTTCTCGACCTACTCTTCTATCCCCACGTACCACTCCTAGACCTACCAACCCTGCTCCTTCTACTTCCACTAATACCTATGCTGACGCTGCAAGGTCTCCTCCATCAAACGAAATGCGCTATCATATCGTCAAAATTCGAATCCGAAATTCTGGCAATTTAGGCACGAAACTCAAAACAAAAGGGAATGGCGCCTCCCGGCAGTTACCAAAAAGGTTCTGCTTTTCGGCTCATCAAATCTTTCACGTATTAATTCGGACCCTCATCCTGATGTGCAGGTAGAGTGCTATCCTGGCGCTAAGTTTCAACATTTTACACAGATTTTGGACCGCTACAACGGGCCTTCCCAACCCGATAAAATTCTCTTGAATATTGGTGTAAATAACAAAGCAGAAGATCTTTCAAAAGCCAGAAGTAATATGAGCAATATGTTGAGCTGTTTGAGACGTAAATTTCCCAAGTCAAAATTGTATTTTATACAGCTCCAAGTTTCGGACACACTTCCAGCCAGTGAATGCTTTTGCATAAATCAGATAAATGAATTTGCCTCTTCAAAAAGACAACTCAAAATTATCCATAGAATCAATCCTGGCAAATTCAAGGTTGGTAGGGACAACATATTCACTGGACTGAAGATACGGCAAATTGCCTGTATTCACACTGGCTCAATACTGTAGGTTTAAACTAAATTTGGGACAGGGCACGTGCCACCCTACTCTTGGTCTAGGTACTAGTATAGTAAATCTGACTGGTGACCTTGAACTAACAGAATCTCACATCTCTCTGCTCAGTCGGAGCCTTTCCTTTGTGCCGACACCTAGATCAACACCTACACCTGAGGACCGCATAGATCAACATATAGAGAATATGATGCAAACATCTAAGATCACTAATGAATTCAATCGTCGGGTGAGTCTAGCAGACCGCTTCAGATTTTCAGCTGGAGAAAGACCACCCTTCACAGAAAAATCTGGGTATGTACCACCAAACGTTGACCAAGAAATTCCAAAAGCTGTTGAGGCCCTTTCAGAACGAATTAATGACCTAATTTCAAATGGACGATTCGGAAACATTCCAAACTTATCCTTCAATAAACGCCAATCTTTAACAAAACTACGCAAAAACCACAAAATCGTGTTAAAACCTGCAGATAAGGGCTCAGCTACAGTTATAATGTCAAGGGAAAACTATGTCAAAGAAGCCCAAATACTACTTGGCAACCCTAAACATTACAAAAAACTGGATGGAGAAATATGGCCCCAAGATCATCCAAGGCTGCTCAACATTGTGGCAGATCTAAATAGGAGGCAAATCATTTCGAACAAACAGTGTGAATACGCAAGATCGAGACAGTTCTATATCTTACCAAAAATTCATAAACCTATAGATAAGTGGATAGATAACCTTACATCCCCTGGGTGCCCTATTGTTTGAGACTGTGGGTCAAATTCTTACCACATTTCGGAATACATTGACTACTACTTGAAGCCTATCGCTAACCGATATAGTAGTTATTTGAAAAACACTGAAGATTTCCTGTCAAAACTGTCCAGCATCCAAGCTCCTCTCAACACCTTACTTGTCACTATGGATATTGAATCCATGTACACTAATATTGACATTGATAAAGGTATTCAAGCTGTTAAAGATGCTTTTCAAAGATTTCCCGATCCCAATCGCCCAGACAAAGAACTTTTGGAATTATTAGAAATTAGTCTAAAAGATATAAATGACTTCGAATTCAATAGAGAGTTCTATCAACAAATTAGTGGTTGTGCAATGGGTAAAAAGTTCAGTCCAAATTTTGCCACTATCTATGTAGCTCATTGGGAAGCGCAGGCTTTAAGAAAATTAGATAAACAGCCTCTCTTATACCTCAGATATTTAGATGACATTTTTGTACTTTATAACCATTCCAAGGAAGATTTCGGAGTATTTTTCGAAACTCTAAATAACCATGACCCAAATATCAAGCTCGAAGTAGTTATGCATGACTCTTCTGTGGATTTTTTGGACCTAACAGTTT